>BQNB010057832.1:2039-38039 GCA_026074375.1 Tanacetum coccineum
AAAGACAACTACTGATATCAGACCTACTAGAGCTGAGTATGAATCTTCGTGGTGGATAGAGAGCAATGTTTTTTTTTAAACATCACGTTCCCAAGCCTCCAGTAATAGAACATCACCCCCTTTTTCAAGCTTATCTTTCAAAGTTGGAGAAGTCACGCAAACGTCTTGCTTCAAGTTTCAGAGAAAGTTCTAGTGTTTGCACTCGTGACAGCAGAT
Organism: Tanacetum coccineum; assembly: GCA_026074375.1. NCBI lineage: Eukaryota > Viridiplantae > Streptophyta > Magnoliopsida > Asterales > Asteraceae > Tanacetum > Tanacetum coccineum. Next base: position 2,256 of record BQNB010057832.1, read on the forward strand.
TAAAAACTAGACGTCTTACGGATCGAGTAATTAGGGAGCTAAATGTTCGTGTTTTCAAACTCGAGACTATTATTCAGGTTATGTTGTATTTTAATTTATATCTAATTCACTAACCAATTATAAGGTTCTAAAAATTTGGTTCTAAATATTACTTCAACTTATGCAGGTTCTTGCACTTGAAAGAAACGATAAACTAGGGGTACGTTTAAAACATCATTATTGTATCCCTTTAACAAGCGTTTTATATTTGTTCTAAATGTATATATCCTTTGATAACAGAGGTTGCAGTTTAATGAGGATTTATCCAGACTCAAAGGTGACTTCTTTTACTCACTAAATATCTTATTTCAAGAATTGGTTGACCCACATGATTCAGTTGAAGATATTGATAATGTAATAAACATGTACTTTTAAGTTTTTTAACTTAACTTGCAATAATATGTAATAATAGTTGACTTATTCCAACCTCAACGAGGAACTAAAATTGTGTTTGGAAGAAGAAGAAAGGATTTGTTCGGAACAGGAAAAGAGAATTTAACAGGAGAAGAGGTTGCGGTTGGAAGAAGAGAAGATGTTGCAGAATGCGGAGGTGAAAAAAAGAAAGCATTATGAGTTTATGAATTCAACTCATGTTAAAACTATATTGGGCAATTTTCCACCTATCAACAGGAATGATGCACATTCTGTGACATGCAAAGCAAAGCCGAAAGAAAGTTGGGTTAAGATTAAAAAATACCGCCAAAACGTAAATGATCCATCTTTGGCTGAATTGCTAAAAAAAGTTAAACCATGGGTTGAGGTATGATATTTCTCCACATGTATGTTTTCCTATTAGTATTTACATTTTATCCGGCTTTTGGTTTTAAACAGTTATAATCTTATGTTCATAGGATGTTTCACGTTTGTTTCATTCAATGGACACAATTTGGTTGTCTGATGATATTGAGAGATTTATTAGTCAACCAGGGCAGCTTAAATCTATGTTCCCATGGAGCGATGATTATACAGTATCTAGGAATTTCTGGCTTAGATTAGTGTGCTTAGACCCTTGTCGCAAAGGTTGGCTAAGTGAAGAGGTTAGTATTGATAGACAAATTTATGCAAACAATTTATAACAATAAACATTTTTGTTTATGCAGTTATAATGTTTTATTTGCTTTGTGTCATTTACATCACTATATGTGGCATGGTAGACGTGAGAATACAAACTGGGCCATGGTTAGTTGTTACTTTGTTCAACTACTTATGCAAAACAACATGTCTTTGTTTTATGCAAACGGTGATAAGTATGGCATCCATGGAGTGATGTTGATCAGGTACATAAACACATATTGTCTTGACTGATCACTTTCTTCAAGATTACAAACCTAAGAATCATTTTAAATGCTGTAGGTTTTTATTCCCATTAATGAAACGGATCAGCATTGGTGTCTTGCCCACCTAGATATACTGTCTGGATTGGTCACTTTCTATGATAGCAGAGACACGTATGACTATGAGTGGCACGATTGGTATGTCGTTGTTCGGCAATGCTTAGAGGTACACTTTAAACTTTAATTATACAACAGTTGTTTATTACTGTTTGGTTGATTATACTAGCTAGCATATGCTTTGTTTTTATGATGTTGTTAAGTTACCAATAACCAAAGTGACATACACATTATACATTTCCTTGTAAGTTGTTAGATCTGTTTGCAACTAAGTACACAGCCATTCCATTTGTTTCCAACTAAGTTGTTTTCTTTTAAGTACAACTCCTCAATTAGCATTGGTATTATAATCAAAGTAACATACAATGAGTTGCCAAGAACCTTTTGACTTTTTGACCATACCTGCCAATATCATTTCAGTAACACTAATCACAATTAATAATTTTTGGCATTTTCTTCTTCTTTCAAATGACCCACTATTGGCAGTTTTACCAATAACAATTTGGGCCAATTAATTTTTAGTACTTATTATTTCTCTATATAGTTAGTTCACAACCCACACATTTTCATAACACATCCTATTAAAAAACCTTTCTACACACACTTAGAGGCACATTACACACCACAATGTCTCAGCTATACCTCCTTGCACTTTCGGCAAACTCCCTCCTAGTGAAAGACATGATGGTTAAGTTGTTTGAAATTGACAATGAAAGGGATTTAAGGACAGTTGCTGATACTTATGCAATGTGCCAACAATTGCATGTTCGTTGTCACGAGAGGCGAGAGCAAATGTTAGAGATGCAAAGCTTTTTGCACGTGTCAACTAGTCTTGCTGAATCCTACAAATTGCTTGAGGAGCTTCAAGATTTTGAGTTGGAGAAATGTAGGGACTTGATGAAATCAATAAGTGAGACTCAACTCAAGGTCTTGAAGAAACTCTCTTTCATTGCTAAGCTTCGCCGTCAGTAATCCGAAAGTCATGTTATGCTTAGTGTTCACTGTAATCTTCTGTCAATCGTATCTTTTGTGTTTTGCTTCTTAAGTTGTTCTTGTTTAGATTATTATGTACTCTTTTGTTGTGAATGGTTACGTTAAGAGATGTACTTGTTATGTGGTAATGGTAATATTAATGAAAAAAAATTCTCTTTTTAATGTTGGTTTTTATATTGATTGTTATGTTTATTATGGTCCGTCTGTTACACCACTATACTGTATGTTATCATACATGAACGTCTTCCCGTTATCTTAGAAGGTGCTAAAGTATTTGATAAGAAAGGTATACATCCTAGTGATTATACCATTAGTTTTAAGCTTGCGAACAATGTTCCTAAACGGGGTGGTATATATGGTGATTGTGGTGTGTGTGTTTGTATATTTTTATATCGGTTGGCGCATGGGTTATCTTTAGATGTCGAAGATCCCGTTGACATGGCCTTGGCATATCATGAGAATATGGTTTGTTTATTTTTCGTAATTCTACAATATTAAATAAATTTTTTGAACTAGTGATTGGAATTGTTTTGTGTCATTTATACCAGGTGCAGCTGATTTAAGGGCCCATGATTTAATTGGTTAACGCAAACAAATTAGCATAAATAAATACCGAAACTAAGATTCATAAACCATAACAGATGATTACAAAGTTTAATTACCAAAGGGACTAATACATAAACATTACTAAATAACCAAACAAGGATGTGTAACCTTAGTTTGATCATCATTTATATACTTAATAATAAGAAGCCCTAATAAGAACAACCTAGAGTTTTTTTATATAATCAACAAACTCTGTTTTTTCAAATGTCCTTAATTGAGTTTCCGAGATCTTCGACAAAATGTCTCTCATAAACTTCAAATCTTGGTCTTGTTGTTCTCTGAAGAAGGCCACACTTTTCTTCATTTTTGTATTCTTGGATATCGCGGCTTCATTGATTATCTCCTGCCTTGTGTTCAAACTAGCCTGGAGTTCTGTAGCAACCTCCATCAGTCTCCTCACTGTGTCATTGTCCCTATCCACCTCTCTATCCATCATAACAGTCCATATCTTGGGCAAATATGTAGAGTTGGATGTTTCACAAAGTTCTTGAAGAGGTGTTTGATTCATTTTTTTAGAGTGATTGGTTGTTTGTAAAATGATATGAAGATGATTTTGGATAGTGAAAACAACCCTTATAAATACTACTTAAATGCAACCGTTTTGTGTATTAATTAAACTGACATGTTCCCAACTTTTTTCAAAGGGGCATGACGTGTTCATATTTTGTTAATGTTAATTAATTACAAAAAGCCCAAACAAATGTAGCCCAAACAGTTTGTAAATACCACTATTACCAAGCCCACAACATATAAATACCTCTTAACACCTTTCATTATCTTCCAATATCTAGCCATATCTTTGTAGATTTGATAAGATTTTATAAGAAAAATGATTTTTTATCCCAAAATCCGGATTTGGTTACTGTAGGCCGGTTCCCTTCAGGAACACTGGCCTGAGTTCAATTCTTATAATGGAACCGGTGGAACGGGCTACTGTGCCAGGAATTTTGTCCTTATAAATAGCAAGCCATATCCTCAAATTTTCATCCCTTTCACACAAACTTTCTCTCTAGTTTCCAGCCATTTAGATATGTAGGAACACCGTCATTAATCATTTTCATTTTTGCATATGATCATAATGCTCTAACATTCATTTTGTTGTAAGCATACTTTTATGATGATCCACCAAAGCAAGCTTTGAAGATCTGCCTTTTTCCATCCACCACCAAGCATACCTATATGTAGATCAACAAGATTGAAGATATTTGTCATACTACCACCAAGGCATACCCATTTGTAGATCTACAAAATTGGAGATCTCATCATCATCATCCTTTTGAAGGCTTCCTAACATTGGAAGTTCATTTAGATTAGGCATTCAAATCCATTAGACACATTTGTCTTGGATCATCATTACATACACATTTGTATCATCTCTTTGTATCATTTGATTTAGACTAGATGGTTTATGTGTTTGTGCCATAAAACACAAGGTTTGTTATGTTGGGCCATAAAACATAATGCGGTTTTGGGTTGGTTCTACCCTTTGTGTAAGAACCCGGTATTTAGCTTTGTACCGGATAAAGTATAAGCGACGATGGGTTGGCTCTACCGGTGTTAGGACTCGGTATTTAGCTTAGTACGAGATAAAGTGTAAGCAACGTTGTGTAAGGTTTTTTCCGCCAAGAAGGGAGCTTGTTGATCTAGCGAAGTAACTCTCGGTAGTTGGGTAACTTGGGGAGCTGAAGTTAGGGCGGAGGAGGAGCTCCTGTTGGCCGAACCACTATAATATCGTGTTCGGTTTGCTCTCTATTTTATTTATCGCTCTCTATTTATTTTATGCTTGTGATTGTATTGCGATTTGATGTTTATAATTATGGTTATTCTATGCTTTCATATAGTCATAACTAATATTTGGTACTTATCATATTACGTGCGACTGATCGGGATTTGACTACAAAACGTTTTTAAGATTTTATCGGAAAACGTATTACACCCCCCCCCCCCCTCTACGTTTTCCATAATTGGTGGCTCTAGTTTTCAAAACAAATGGTTTTCAAAACCGAGTACGATCTATATATCAAATTTTTTTGAAAAGCGAGACTTAATATGAAAAGTATGTCATTGCTTTATACTTAGATGTCTTGATTCGTGAATATCGTTGTTATACAAGCTTAAATAATGTCTAAAATTTATTATAAAGCCTACCAAGTGTTAAACCTTTTAGTCGGGTCGAAATATGCGTTTTTGCAAAAATCGATCAGACCGACGGTTCTGTTCATTATTAAAGGCGGTTTTTTTCATTATTAAGCGGTTACATGTTTCTGGCAGCCGGTTTACAGAAGAAAACTTTTTAGATTTTTGATCAACTTCAAAAGGTTATAAAAACTTAACCGTAAATCCAAGTCGTGCCACCTACCGTTTCGAAGATAATTGAGTCTAGTTTCTAATAAAGTAGGTTAGAGGTACTGATTATAAGTTTAAGTAAGTCGAATTTTCAAAATACCACAAAGTGTCCAAAATTTCAAGTTTCGTATTAACATAGAAACTCAAACCTTTGAGTCGGGAAATTTTGGTTGGTATCCTTTGAATTTGATTAAATCTTCTTTGAAAATTAAATAATTTGCATTAATCAAGCTGGATATAACATCGTCATAATATCACAAGGCAAAGGGCCCGTGTGTGGGCCGAAATAATTTTTCGTATGATATGTTATATGATTAGTCGTTCTAGTTTGCATTGCACCTATATGATGATTGTATGCTTATCTCTTATTAAATTTGAGCTTGCTTATTTATGAAACATAAATGTCAAACATGTCTTGTATGTTCCTTCGCTTGTATGACAATTTAGATTCTTAAAAGAAATAATACGGTTTCTAAAGGAGTGTTTGGGTTAACTCCTATATGTGTTTAAAAGTCTTTTCCGTAATGTTTTGTCAAACTTCATTTTGTCTTGATATGATTATAATGTGTTATATGATATATGATTACTTGTTGCATCTTATTTAGTATTATATACTTTTTGCTTCCTATATGTGATCTTGTTGTCTGAGATGCCATGATATTTATGTGTTTGTTTGTCGTCTTCATGTTACTGCCCGATTAGATGTCACTGCTGGACCTGAACCACTAACAACTAACAAGCCGTTCTAAAAAAAGGCTTAAGCTAGGTCTCGTGCACCCCATATAGTCATATATCTCTTCCTTTGTTTTTGCTATGTCAACTTCTCACATCATCTCAATTTCTTAATCAAACATTAAAAATAAGACTAAGTATGTTAGTAAAATGTTTTGATAAAAAAAAATTGTGATAAAAAATGTATACTCATCAATGTGGATTGGCAACTTGAATGTTTCATCCGAAATACTCAAGTAAAGATGAAGTGTATGATGTTTGTTTGTTAGTCTTTAAATATATTTTCAAAAGGGGACAAGTAATATGTTAATGTTTTGGTTAAAAAGGGTCAAAACTAGTGTTTGGCAAAAACCCATAAGAGAAAACTATTTCGCGGTTCATTTAGACCAAGTGTGTCTTTGATATTTAAGCATGTATTTTAAGAATAAATTCAATTACTCCTTTACATATAACTTATAAATACCAAGTACTATATTAATAGGGAATTTGATAATCATATGAGGCCTTTTGGGGTGTCGTATAACGAGTTGTGGATTTTCGATTTAAAGTGTCCTGGCTTCCTCATACGTTTCACTACAGACTCTAAATTTGATAGCCCAAACGATTAGTATGATAACCGATTCAAAAGTAATTGTTCCAATATTACATAGTCTAATATCAAACTGTTTAGTAATTTACATACCCTTGCCGAATAGCTAGATTAGGGACAGTTAGTGCCTACACGGTTTTCATGTTATTTCAAGATATGGAAGTCAAGCTTTTGTCATTTTAGCTATGTATAAGATTAAAACAACAAGTTTTGTATAAAATGGGGGCTATTGTAGGAATTTTGCATAAAATCAATCATATGAAATTAGGAGTTGTGCCACCCGTCACTTTAAATATAACTAAAACCTAAGCTTTCATGTAAGATGGTCTCCAGTGGATTTGTAAAATACTATTATCAACTTTTAGTATAATAACAAAAGATAATTTTTTTATCATGGCGTTTTCGCTAAAATTCTAAATATTTTTTTAAGAAAAATAGGGCATTTCAAAAATACTTCGTTAAATTTATCTACACATTGTGACATTGTCATTTCATCTTGTCAATCCTCCTAACCAGTAGTTCACCATTAGTGTTCCCCATCTTCCAATCACCACTAATGCTTCATATTTCCATACTAGCGTAAATATTGATCTTTCTTATGTTAGACTATTATTTTAATCTCTCTTTGATTAATATGTGTTGATTATGTGTTTCTTGTTTGATTATTTGCTTGTGTCCAAAAATTTTTTAAAAATCTTAGTGATTGATATACTATTTGACTAATTAAAAAAATGTTAGTAATCCTTAAGAAAGGTTTTTTGTTTCGTTCTTAAAAATGCTTCATTGCTTATATTTGTAATACTAATTGTTTGAGCTTAGCATGACTTACATGTCTTTTCATATTTTGTCTCTGTTATGATGTTCTCATATGATCGCTTTATTTGTCTTTTGATACATGATGATTTTGATATGGATATATCTATGTTTGATAGTTCTTGTTCCTTGTTAGCTATCTTAAATCTATCCGTATAATGTCCTAGTTTATGCATGCTTAAACATGGTTTGCATGATCTTTGCATCTTGGCCCTTATATGACATTGCCACATGATTTATTTGCTACTTTTTCTCTTATGTTAGGTATTTTTGATATACTTGTAGAAGTCTTTGATCGTCCTTTTGAAGGCCATAATTATTTTAATTAGAACAAATCGACCAAAAAGGTATGGATACAATATAACAAAATTTGTATACTTATTTTCATAAATAACGACTCAAATGCAATAAGAGAGCTCGTACCTATTTGTCTCCTTTATCGCATATCCTTCGCATCATTGTTAGTGCAATTGATTTTCTAATCTAAATGATATTCTTCCTTATGCTTGTGTTTGGTTGAACTACTTAATACAGCTCTTGTTATGAATATTCTTATTTCTAATATCCAAATGTTTTTTCGAACGTCGTTCCATTGCCCTTGTATTAATGCTAGTTGCATCATATGACCTCATTCCTTTTTAGTTGTATTATTTGTGTGTCTATTGAAAACTGTTTTGTTCATATACATGTTATCTATGTGTTCTACTAGTGTTAAAGTCATTCGTACTTTTGTGATAATACTTGAAACAAGTGTTCTTGTACTTGTTGGTATAAATGTTGAACTATATGTTGTTGAAATGATATTCTATGTTGTATCCTCTACTAACCTCTTTTGGATTTGGTATAGGTCGATTATGATCGATTTCCTGACAAGATTTATTTGTGCTCATTCGTACATATATCATACCTTAATCTATATCTCTTTCATTACATTCATGCATATTCATCATCACAACTTTACTAATAAACATACATTGTTAGTTGCTTGCATTGTCATCACCATATTTCGCCACTCTTACAAAATTACTATGTCTAGCACCTCCATTGCTTCGTCAACCCAACAAGGTAAGGTTTTAGAGTTAAACCCTTTAATTCTATTCAAATTGAGTCTTTACATCGAGTCCTCTCCTACAAGAAAGAATCATCATGAGAATCCTTCCGCCCCACCACATTAACCCTACAACCTACTAGTAACTCACTACCAATACAACCCATGATGGTTAAATCACCTTCCACAATACATAGGCATCTCTGAGTCATCCACATATCTCATAAGCTTACTTCCCTATGATGTTATAAGCCAAATAAATTTCGTAATGAAATGCGTTTCATTCTCAAACATGTTCTTACAATCTCTAACAACCTCGCCACTAAAACCAACCCCGATGATGCAAGTAGTAGGATTATACTCTTTGACATTATTTTACTTTTCTAAGAGTTTCTTTTGGAAAATCATATTGCATTCTAGTTTTAGAGAATCATATTGCATCATATATATATATATCTTGTTTTATATGACTTCCTCGAAAGACGAAATTACACTAAATTTTCTTTTGTAGGTTCAAACATATACACCGCGTGGTATATGGCTTACTCATCTATGGATGAAGTTTGCATCATTCATTTTCCTTTTTGTAGGTTCATTTTGAAGCCCTCGAGCAAGGGGGAGCATTCGTCAAGAAACCATATTGATTCGTCTATACATGTTGTTGTATATGACATGTTTGTCTAAGGACAAAACCTATTATTTCACTAATTTTTGTTTTGTAGGATCATGCTTTGACACCACAAGCAGGGGGAGCTTCCGGGCGTGTTTGGGAGTACATATTATTTTTATCTATATATTGACGCTTTATCTAGGGGGAGCAATCGGTTTCAAGGGGGCTTGACGCACTATCATCATTCTTAATCTTCAACAATCCTTTGCGTTTCGACCAAAAGCAAGATGTCATTTTCTTCATTATATAGTTATATATTCTTACATGTTGCACAAAACTAGCATTTTTGTAGGCTTAGCTTTCAAATATGATCCATTGGCCTGCAATAAACCAAGGATAATTACCTAGGGGATGCACCAATATAAGGCATTTGAGTAGACATTTTAACTTCACTAGGGATGATGCAAGCTCGCCTTTTCTGGGAGAATTGAAGTTAAACTCCAAGGATACACCCTTTTTGTTTCGAAAAAAAGGGGAGAAGAGTGTAAACGAAGAAGGTAATGTAAAGGTATTACGGGATACCAGGACTTTATACAGTTATTATATATTACGTTTACATATTTTGTCATCATCAAAAAGGGGGAGATTGTTAGTGTAAATATTGCGATATTTAATCTACACATTCTCTTTTGTTTTGATAATGACAAAATGTATATAAATTGTAATATATAACATTAAATGTACAAGTTATATTATATATATTGTGCACATACTATCATCACATCTTGACGTCTCGAGTCTTCGTATGTTACAACACAGGTTCATACATGTTTGTTATGTTGCATTATGATCAAACCTCATTTCACATTTTGCATCTACAAATACTTTATTTAAACAAGTAAACTCTATTTTAGAAAGCCTCAACTAAACTTTTTATTTTACATACACAAGTTTACTTAAGTAAATAATAAAATATAAAATAGATTTTACATCATGCATGACATCATACATATAGTTGACCTTTATGTATTGTCACATCATATCTTTCCAAATCTAGCCATAATCTTTCAAGATTGCATAATATTTTATAAGATTTTTTACCCAAAATCCGGATTTGGTTATTGTAGGCCGGTTCCCTTCAAGAACAATGGCCGGTTCCATTCTACATTGGAACCGGTGGAACCAGGAGGCTATTAGTGTCAGAATTTTTGGCCTATAAATAGAAGCCAAATACATTTATTTTCTTTATCCCTTATCACACATTTTTTTTTTTTTTAACCTTTTTTCTCTCTGTTTTAGCCATTTAGATATGTAGGAACATCTTTATTGATCATTTTCATTTTTGCATATGAGCATAATGCTCTAACATTCATTTTGCTGTAAGCATACTTTTATAATGATCCACCAAAGCAAGCTTTAAAGATCTTGCCATTTCTATCCACCACCAAGCATACCCATATGTAGATATACAAGATTGAAGATATTGTCATCCACCACCAAGCATACCCATATGTAGATCTACAAGATTGGAGATCTCATCAATCATCATCCTTTTAAAGGCTTCCTAACATTGGATGTTCATTTAGATTAGGGGCTTCAAATCTATTAGACACATTTGTCTTGGATCATCATTACATACACATTTATCATCTCTTTGTATCATTTGATTTAGACTAGATGGTTTATGTGTTTGTGCCATAAAACATAAGGTTTGTTATGTTAGGCCATAAAACATAACACGGTTTTGGGTTGGTTCTACCCTTTGTGTAAGAACCCGGTATTTAGCTTTGTACCGGATAAAGTGTAAGCGACGATGGGTTGGTTCTACCAGTGTTAGGACTCAATATTTAGCTTAGTACCAGATAAAGTGTAAGCAACGTTGTGTAAGGTTTTCTCCGCCAAGAAGGGAGCTTGTTGATCTAGTGAAGTAACTCTTGAGTTGGGTACTCAGGGAGTGGAGTAGGACAGAGAAGAGCTCTGTGACCGAACCACTATAAATCATCGTGTTCTATTTTCTCTCTATTTTATTTATCGCTCTCTATTTATTTTATGCTTGTGATTGTGTTGTTATTTGATGTTTATAATTATGTTGTGACTACTTAGTTATTCTATGCTTTCATATACTCATAAATCATATTTGGTACTTTTCATATTACATTGCGATTGGTCGAGGATTTGATACAAACATTTTTAGATTTTAATCGGAAATGTATTCATTCCCCCCCCCCTTCTACGTTTTCCATATGTAGAAACCTCTACCAGTCTCCTCACTATGTCATTGTCCCTAACCAACTCTCTATCCATCATAACAGTCCACATCTTGGGCAAATCTGTAGAGTTGGATGTTTCACGAAGTTCTTGAAGAGGTGTTTGATTCATTTTTTTAGAGTGATTGGTTGTTTGTAAAATGATATGAAGATGATTTTGGATAGTGAAAACAACCCCTATAAATACTACTGTTTAGTGTATTAATTAAACTGACATGTTCCTAATAATTTTCAAAGGGGCATGACGTTTAAGTTTTTTTTGTACACAACTTTGGCGGGTTCATTTTTTGTTAATGTTAATTAATTACAAAAAGCCCAAACAAATGTAGCCCAAACAGTTTGTAAATACCACTATTACCAAGCCCACAACATATAAATACCTCTTAACACCTTAGTTTACTTTATTATTAACGATGAAATCAACTTTAAGTACAACTAGTTGAGATTTGTCAATATTTTCACAAGTACATTCATACAACTATGTCTGATTTTTCAGTTTCTCCAAACTTATGTACGAACCCTATATTTGCTTCTTTTGTTAGGTATGAAAATTATATTTGTTTTATGTGCATTTGTTAATTAATTTTACAATGTTGATTTATGTTCTTAACATGTGTATTTACATACTTTGTTTAACTACATTTTGTTACAGGACCAATGAAAAGCCTGAGAACTATGTTATCTTTGAAGTTAACTATGATGGTGTTTTTAATCTACACCCTTTAAGGTATGATCATGGAAAGATTTTAACTTTAAAGTTATCTAAGTTAATTAGGATGAGTTTCTCAAAACTGCTAGATATGTTGTCATACAAACTGGAATGTAGGATTTGAGGTATCTTTTATAGTACTCCTAGATCTAGCCTAGAAGAAGGATTAATCATTGTCGAAGATGATTTTGATATGAATAAAATGTATGACATGGGTGAAAAGTATGGGTTAATTTACTTGTATATAGCCTATTTTCCAAAAAAATTAGCAGAATATTACTATAAGAACTTGAGTTTTGATGCGGCTGATGAAGATGTTTTTTGTAAAATCAAAACTCATGAAAACATGATGCAAAAAGCTGGTCTTATGTCCCCTGAGGAGCTTATCGCATAGGAAAAAGAAGAAGCTGGTTCACCCTTATTAAGCACACCCCCTTTAAAAAAAAGAAAAAAGGGAATTGAATTCCCATGTAAGAACTTGTTTGGGGATTTCTTGCATGTTGACAGTGTTGCTGATGAATTAGGCATGCATGATAATTGGTTATATGAAGGACTGAGTTTGGATGGTCTCATAGATGTTAGGGGGCCAAGTATGTATGTAGATGAAACTATTTTTTGCGATGGCCATTTACTTCCTGATATACAGAAAGAATGTTTTGCAAACTCTGTACCATTGGATTATGTAGGCGCAAATTTGCAGGTAGTGTTGAATAAGAAGAAGGGTAGAAGTATGGTCAAGGTTACTAGAAAGAGAAAACATCAATACTACAAAAAGATCAACCGGTTCACAAAAGTTCATGGTAAAAGAATTTCAGTTGAAGCAGGTAAAGGAAGGATGAGTGGTTTGGTTGCATTGAATGATCATGAGGTTGATGATGATCCGCAACTCAAGTCACAAGTTTAACTGACAGTTGGTGGCCTCTAAATAACAAGGTTAGTTGGTTTTACGTATAACCACTTCTTTCGTAACCATAACTATTCTGGTGCAATGACTTATGAGTAAGCACATGTTTTGTAATATAATGGTAGTTGTGCACACATTATATATTAAGCACAATATCTTGTCATAATATGTAAGTTGTGCACAAAGTTACTATTAATCAAGTGTTGTATGAACTTATCCTTAGCTACCTAATCTGTATTAGTAAGAAAATTATTTACTATATTTTGTTATTGGTTGATTTGTTGTGTTCAGGATTATTTTTTTATGCATTCTTGTGAAAGTAGTAAATGCAAATTTAAAACATAGTCTTAACAAATAAAGTTGCCCAGTTGCCAAATAAGTTATAGTTATTTGAATATTAAACACAACATCTTAACGGATCCATCTTGAAAATCTCAAAATAAAGAAAGTACCGCCACCTTAGTTTATGAAGTTTTTGGTGTTAGGCATCTTGACAAATTAACCAAACATCGCCAGCATTGATGACTGCGGGATTTTAGCTCATAGATGAAGTAGTATTTGTGAGTTCTCCTTCTGGCAATGATACAGATCTTCCAATGTGATTGAAATGTGTTAGCGTTTCATACATTCCCTGTTGATACACTTCATGATTTGCCTCCTCATGTGAAGCGTTCATAAAGCTGTCTCTTGGATTAGATAATTCCTGCATGCCATTTATTCTTATACCTGTGTTCTGTACATTACAACATAATTAAAAGCTAGTAGTTAATTAACCAAACATTTACATTAATTCCACAAATTCATACTTACTTGAACACTAGGTAATGGAACATTACAAGCCATTCTGTTGTGACCCATGACACCACACCTAGTAAGTATCGACCCCTCCCCTTTGTGATCGGATTCGATCTTTATTTTTTGGTCTACCAGAGAGTTTATTACCCATCACAGGTGGCAATACAACTTGGAGGTCATTTGGAGTCTGCCAAGTTGGTATATCTTTTACAAGATAAACGATGCCTTCGTATGTAGCTTTAATTGTGGAATTCAAAAACTACAGTTTTGCCAAATTGTTAACATTAGTTAAATCCTCAACTCTGGCAATTGCACAAACGTGGCCACATGGTAAACCAGATAGCTGCCATCTTCGACATGTACATTTACCTTTTTCCAAATACACCATATGTATTATTTTGTTGTCCCAGACTTCATAGATGATGTACCTTACAACACCATTAACACTCTAATTAGAGCTATTTAACATTCTATACCTTAATTTGGCACTTGCCCATGGTGTTAGTTCTTCATCCTGTGAATCTAATATACAAAAGTATACATCTAAGTTAGTGTGGAATAACAATCGTTATACGTTGAATGAATTAGTAACTTATAATGTTAAATGAATACCTTTATGTTTTTCTCGACGTTCATAATACCACTTTCTAAGACGATCTCTTTACTAATCCATCAGGGCGGTTATTGGTATTTTCCTAACTTCTTTTGTTAACGCATTTACTGATTCAACATTGTTTGATGTCATGTAGTTGTATCTATTTGCAGGGCACTTTGCCCTAGACCATTTCTCAATTCCAGCTTCAACTAGTTTGTGGTGAGCATCAGGTCTTATAGCTTGAATATCAGACATAAGCTTATCGAATTCTTGCTCAGTCTACGCTTTGCATGTCTTCCAGTATAACACCTTATACCTTTGACTTTGCATTCCACAATTCATCATTAAATGACGACAACAAAAACCATGAAACGAATTAGGAAAAACAGTTTTACAAGAAAGGATGATCGCATAATGTCTATCAGATATTATTGCCAAATTTGGTACTTCCCCTATGCAATCTTTCAACTTGCTCAGAAACCATGTCCACGACTCACCAGTCTCACCTTGTGATACACCAGTAGCAATAGGTCTAATTTGGTTGTTCCCATCCATCCTAACTGCAACGAGATTTATTCCTTGATAAGTTCCTTTAAGATGTGCGGCATCGATTATGATCAATGGCCTCATATAGCATAAGAAACTCTTAAGCTATTACAAGAAAAACAGTAAAATTATTATATAAGGCTTAATTCGGTAAAAGGTAACATAATAACATTGTTAGTGGATTGTTGAGGGATCCTTAATGGAAAGTATAACATTTCCAATGGCTTAATATGTTTGTAAGTCATTATAACCGCAACCT
Organism: Tanacetum coccineum; assembly: GCA_026074375.1. NCBI lineage: Eukaryota > Viridiplantae > Streptophyta > Magnoliopsida > Asterales > Asteraceae > Tanacetum > Tanacetum coccineum. Next base: position 17,498 of record BQNB010057832.1, read on the forward strand.
TCCTCTTTATAAAGGGGTAAAAGTAAATCTAACCAAACTAACTACTCCCATTAGTATTCTACCAAATATATTAGATTTTTACTTATCAAAATATAATTACAATGGCATCTTCTAGATAATCTAAGAAACTTGTACCTAAGTACATCAAATTTATCATGTTGTAAAAAATATCTGAATGCAAACGTTCTGTTAATTTTCTCCGTGGTGAAGTTCGACATGCAACAATGAATATTGATCATCTCAATGGTTTGATTAATATGATGGAAGTCATAGAGTTCACCTTGGAAATTTATGATAGTGTGTGGTGTTTGAGGGAGATGGTTAAGGCTGAGAACAAAAGGCTTTTTGGTTTGAATAAACATCTGGTTGATGCAGAAGAGGATATCAGGGCCAAGGAAGGGTATTTGGACATCTTGGAGGAAGCTATATACTCTCGTTAAGGATGGGAGGTTGGGTGTCTTTTGGGGTTATGTCTTTTGGGTAGATTATCTTTTGGGTAGGTTGTCTTTAGATGAAGGTGGGCTTCATGCCCTTACGTATTTTAGTTTGATGTATGTATGTATGAAACCTTCTAAATATATGAATGTTAATGTTGAATTATCAATGAAAAATGATGTTATTATTTTATAAAAAATTGAAATCAATGTTTGGTATCTGTCATAACCCCACATAGATCTTTAGGGGCAACTTTATATGGTGTTTGACTGTTTTTAGGGCTTCTGGCCAACCTACAACCACAAGGACTATTATTGTGCAAAAGTGAAACTATGTTGCTCTCTCTAAGAAAATCTCTTTAAGTGTTTCTCTCTCTAGTGTAATTAGCCAAATCTAAGAATCTGACCCCGTGTTTTATGATATTGTTATACCACAATTGGTTTCAGAGCTTTATCCGGTTGATTAGATCGTGTGTATGTGACGATTTCTTGCTTGTGTTAGATCGAAAGCTGTACTTGTGAAGGCTCCTAGCTGTTTTTGAAGAATCTCTGAGTCACGTTTCTTGGATGTTTGTATTGATAAAAGTATGGGGTGTTTCTTTGTTTGTATTTGTTACCTTATGGTACTGTGTTGTGCAAAAGAAATCAAGCAAAATCGTTCAAAAGGGTGATTTATAGGTGATTTTGTGTGAAAAACGTCATTGTTCTTCGTGGAGAGTTGCCAGAATTTCTTCACGGCGGTTTGCTGAAAAATATTATTTTATTAAGTAGGTTACCAACCCTCTGACACACGGCGGGTTGCTTAGGTGGCGAGTTGCTCAAGAAGCGAGTTGCTTTATACTAAGCAGCGGTTTGCTTACCAGCGGTTTGAACAGGTTATCAGCGGGTTGAATATTTTAAATAGCAAATATCTTAAGGAAACTCTGGCGGTTTGAAAACTCAACGGCGGTTTGATTAAAATATTCTTCGCGGCGGGTTGCTTGGCAGCGAGTTGTGTTCGGCGAGTTGCCTTAAAATTCCACCGGCGAGTTGCCTTATTTCTTTGCAGCGGTTTGGTAGCCTTTGGCGGCGAGTTGAGCTTCTGTCTTAGAAATTTGAAATATCTCAAACTCGGGATTTAATATCACTAAAACAAAATACGAATACGTTAACCTCACCACTTTTAACGTACACTCACTAATCATTGATCGATCAAAACATATCATATCATAATAATACAAGATGTCTAGTATGCAAGAAGACATCCAGTGTGCCGGTTCTGATACACGCCCACCAATGCTTGATAGAACAGACTTTGAATCTTGGCAACAACGTATACGTCTGTACTGTCTAGGAAAGGATAATGGAGAGAATATTATGAAGTCCATTAAAGAAGGACCATTTCAGATGGGAACGGTCTCAGATGTTATTACTGGAGGAACCGAGGGTGCAGTTCAACAAGGTCCAGTACGTGCTAGAGTCCTTAACGACCTTTCGGCTGAAGAAAAGGAAAGGTATAAAGCTGACATTCGTGCAACCAATATCCTACTTCAGGGTATACCAAAGGACATCTACTCACTCATCAATCACTATACTGACGCCAAAGACATTTGGGAAAACGTGAAGATGATTCTGGAAGGTTCTGAGTTAACAAAGGATGACAGGGAATCTCAGTTATACGATGAATTTGAACACTTCCGTCAAATCAAAGGAGAAACCATTCAAGGATACTACGTTAGGTTTACGAAGCTCATTAATGACATGAGAAACATCAAGATGACCATGTCCAGGATGCAGCTTAACTCAAAGTTTGTGAACAACATGTTGCCTGAGTGGAGTAGATTCATAACTGAAGTCAAACTTAACAGAGGTTTGAAAGAGTCAAACTGTGATCAGCTGTATGCCTACTTAAAGCAACATGAGGTGCATGCTAATGAGAACAGAATACATGCTAATGAGAACAGAACAATGATGGAAAGGTTCATTCAACCTACTAATGATCCTTTGGCACTAATGTCGAATGCCTCAATTCAGCAGTATCCAACACAGTCATCCAAGTCTCCTGCTGACAACCCTCAAATTTCAAATGAACCATCTCCTGCTGACAAATTTCAACTGGACTCAGGAAGTTCTTCAACTGAAAACTTGATTGAAAGTTTATCCAACTCACTTGCCCTCCTCACTCAATCGTACAAATCACATCTTCCTCAAACAAACGAATCAACTTAGAACGCATCTAATGCAGGAACAAAGCTACAGATTCAAGACGGCGAGAGTTTGTGATCAAGATGTTTCGTGAAAGATACATGCGAACAATCAAGTAAAACCAAATCAAGAACACTGCAAGAGAAATGTTGAGTAGTCTGGAATGTAGAGGTCAGAACAGGATGAGTGCATTATTAATCCCTGGACCAGCCAAACCCATTAATAGCTACATCGTAACGGACTAAGGGCACATATCACTAAAGAAGAAGAAAAAAAAAAGAGAATGTCCAAACTCAAAACGACTTAAAGATTTCAGACTACATCAAGGGACACGATGCTACAAATGTAAGCCCAGGAGACGGTGCAGTACTTGGAGGAAGAACAAATCGTTAGTTTCTTTGCAGGAGAACATATTACCAACTGGATGAGGATGTGGAAATTCACCGAGAATGATTTGGCACTCAATATGGACCAATATCTTTGAAGCAGATTGAATGTGGATGCAGATCGACACTGATGTTGACTAGGTCCACCACACAGACATGTTCATGACAAAACCTCACATCGGAAGAACGAATCTACGATGAAAGCTGGGACATTCATATGACTCAAATACTCCTCTGATGTCACAAGATCATGATGCCTTGTAAATCATTTAGATATATCATGAGTACACGAGATGCAAACGTTGAACAACACAACTACGTTGTTAACTTCTGATGCGACTATAACGAGTAATAGGAATATTTATCTGTATATCAAGTAATGAGGAAAGAACAACGAAGATCAGTGTTGTTCAAGAAATGTATCTTCTGTGCGAAATGAATGCATTGATGACAATTCTCGATGAATGCATGACAGTGAGAACAAAGAAGATTAGCAAAATAAACCAGACATGATAATTAATTGATTCATGGCCTCTGAGCTTGCTAAGATATACAGGAACTGTCCGGGGAATATGCAAAAACGGGCAAAGTTGAATTAACTGATAGAGGAATGAAAAAATTGATGAACAAATGAGAATAATTATCTTCAACCGAAACAAAAGGAAACATCTTTAAAATCAGAACTTCATATCAGCACAAATACAAATTATGTTCTAACTGTTGGCCATTATAAGTCAAAGACATAAGAATAATCATTTTTGAAAAAGGAGTTTAAAAAAAAAAAAAAGAATAAAAACCTTAAAGATTTTTAGACATAAAAAGGCTAAAAGAAAAAGATTAAAGATAGATAACCAAACAGGACCATCTGTTCCAACACGTTTCACAATGTTATGTAAACCAAAATCTTTTTATGATGAAAAGAACAAGGTAGCAATAGGCTACAAAAATCCCTTATGTCTCACTCGTGCAAAGCAAGCTCAGTCTGCTCTGTATAATGGTCATGTACTTGTCACTACCAATCATACACCCACTGTCATACATGACTCAGAGGATACGCGTGAGATAGCTGAGATAACTAGGAAAAGAATGCTGTTGAAAATGCAAAGCCCTCTATGTGTGGAAAATAAAGTTAGGATTACCCCCCCCCCCCCCCTGAATACTCAAAAGAGAACCCCTCTGCAACCTTTTGCTCCCAAAGAAATTATAACCCCAGAACAGATATTGATGGTCCATAGATGACAATAACAGAAAAAGTGCCGAGACCATGCATTCCAAAACCAATTTCAGCATTGACATATATTCCACCCAAATACTCCTTCAAGCTTGTCCAAAAGAATTCTTCCAACTAAAAGTCAGGTGAAGATTAATCTTTATGTACTCACACAACTTTTTACGGAATTTGACAAAACTTGCAAAACTAGAATCACCCCAACAGGTGTTACAGAGGGGGAAAGAGGTTTTGAGCAAACAAAAAGATGTTACCTCACTGAAGTTATTCCAATTTTCAAAACTCTTAAAGAAACACTTGTAGAGTGTCAAACAGCCCGACTTTAAAGAATTAAAGTAATGGAAGAAATTTGTGATCACGATGAATAACGAAGTGACAAGAATACTTGTAGACAAGCAATTTGCTGAAATTGAAAAGAAAAACCTCTCATGAAAATGAGAATCTTAATTGTTAATTGTTTTGTTCGACTCAACTGCTGTAGATGTGGAAAAAAATCACGTTTCTCGATCTTAAAGCTGACATGTCTAAAGTTCATGATGAGTCAAAACATATTTTAAAACTTGAAGGGGAATGCTAAATTGAAATATAAGAGTATCAACATCTACAAGAAAGTTTTGTAAAAACAAACACACACAGTGCAGGAAGCTCCTGATTATAACCTTCAATTCTTTAAGAATCAAGAATCTCGAACATCAGATTCAAGGAAAAGACAACGTGATTAGAAACTTGAAGTTACTAGTCGCTATATGCGTGAATGACAGAAGTTGTGATCACTTAAAATGCTAAAGTGATGCACTGCTCTATTGAACAAAATGATTGCGTTCGGTTAGAACTAGAAAAAGGTCAACAACATTTACAAGGAAATTGTATGACTCAATTAAGATTACGCGTGCTCACACAAGTGAAAAAGACCATCTACTATTTAACTGAAATTGAAGAGTCTAAAAGCTCAATATGCGAAGCCACAGAGTCTTGTATTCACTAGAGACAATGTCAAACCAAAAGTCTTGCGCCTGGTAAGTAAGGCCCATTGACGTTAAACCCATCATCATCCCCTTAAGAACAATAGGAGTGCTCATTTAAACTATATCAGCCATCTAAGGAGAGTGCTAGAAACGGTAGGGAGATGTAGAGGAAGCAAGAAGTTAAACCACAGGATAATGCACTGTAACTATGACTTGTCAATAACACTAAGCAATCTCAGGAATTGTTATGAATAAATGTGATTGGCACTTGCCCAAAAAGTATTCAATGAAAGAGAAAATAAAGGCTCCCTCTACCCCTTTAGTTACTAGGGAAAAGTCAAGTTACTTTTAGTGATAAACCAGGAACTTCATCTAGCAACACAAAAACACGAAGTGCACTAGAAAGTTCAACAGACTAATATCCATGTGATTCCTTCTACAGGAGTAAACGCTTCCACTGAAGCAAGCGGATCAAAGCCTAGAAGCAATACAAAGAAAAATAGGATCATGCCTGCTAAGGAAGTTAGAATAAAAAAAATGAAGTAGGAAGTACGACCTGTAGACAAATCAGTCAGTATGACAAAATTGAATCGGATTGATTCTAGCAATAGCTCTAGCGTGTTGTAATTAATACGAATTTATGAATCTTTGTAGCAAAATATGGACAAAAGCTTAAACTCTGCAAATCATGAAATGTGAGTTGAGTTAATATTTGAGTTCAGTAAATGCTTCCCCACTGTTTAAACGTATCTTGATAAAGGGAAGCATATTTGCAACCAAAAGGCAGCTGACTGATAACAGGATGTACAAGACCAGCTTTGTGTTGGAAAGCAACGTGAAAAACTATTTACAAGAATATTGGTTATCAATGGAGACCCACATGGAAAGAAACCTCGCTTAGGAAAAACATGAATGTGGTTAACAATAGAGACCCAGAAGGTAGGGGGGGGGGGAAAAGGAAAGAAAATTTGCCTAGGTAAATGTGCCATTTAACTAAGCTTTCTGTGGAAATGTTCTACTCTATATGCTACGACAACAAGACCCCAACAAAAATTGGGGAACCAAATCCAAACTCACCAAACTCGATTGTTTTCAAATGCAGTCGTTACAGGTAATGCTTTGTATCTGGACTCAGGCTATTCAAAACATAGACGGAATTCGTTCCAAGCTCATGAATTTGTGTGGAAAAGTTTCACGGGGTCAGTCAGATTTCGGGATGATCACTTAGAGCTATATGGGTTAGTGGAGATTATTATGGTGACAGTGGTGATCACAAGAGTATACTAACGTGGAGGGACTTTGGACACAATCTATTCTCTGTAAGGGCAAATTTTCTGTGATTCTGATCTAAGTTGCCTTCAAAAGCATACTTTGCTTAGTTCGTGATATTAAGGGTATAGACATACTTAAGGTAGTCGTAGCACCAATTTGTACACGATGTCGAAGATGAAATGATGACGTCTTTCTCTGATATACTTGGATAGTCCAAAGCTTCCAAGTCCAAATCATGGTTGTGGGATCGCGTTTAAACCATTAAAACTTTGGCACAATAAATGATTCTTGCTTCGAAAAGAATCTGGTTAAGGTCTTCCTAGATTGAAGTTTGGAAAAGATCATCTTTCTCATCCTGTCTACTTGGAAAAAACAAGAAGTTCTGCCACCGACAAAAACTGAAAAAACAAATATGAAAGTTCCTTCATACCCATCACATGGATCATGTGGTCCAATGAGGAGTCCAGAGTATATAAGGGAAAATTACCACTTTTCAACATGGAAGACTATTCAAGAATCACAAGGTTAAAGTTCTAGAGGTCCCAGGATACACTCCAGAGTTTGTCACCTAACTTACTTAGCAAATACAGTATGGCCTCAACAAAACAGTCGAGATTCATCCGCGACAGATAACGGAACGGAATCGTCAACCAAGTTATGTCTGAATACTATGAAGGTGTTGGCATATTTCATCAAAAGTCTGTTTCCAGAACTCCCTCAACAAAATGGCATTGTTGAAAGACGAAATCGAACACTGGTGGATAGCAAGTCACGACAATTATGAAATCTCAGAAAGCACCCCATGGTTCTATGGGCGAGAAGCTGTACTACTGCTTATGCACCCGGACCGATCACAAAATTCGATACGCGTTCATAACAAAACCCTATGATACATGTACATGATAAGAATCCTGATCTTACATTAATTCCGTGTATTGGTGCTCTGTGCAATCCAACAAATGATAGGCGGAAATCTAGGAAAATTTCAAGCCAAAGCTGACATTGGGAATTTCATATTGGGTATGCTCCCTAGCAGGAAGGGCTATAGAATCTACAACAAGCGTCTCGTCGAAATAATGGAAACAATTCACGTCACATCCGATGAAATGCATCAGTCCGATGGCGCCTGTAACATGAGGTTCAGACCCAAGCCTTCATCATGACCCCTGGACAACTCAAAACAGGGCTCTCTCCAACCGATAAATAAGCTGGAGATGTACTTTCAACCAATGTTTGATGAACACCGTTGAACAATCTCGATCAATTGAACAAGGTACCTGTCTTCTACAGAAATTAACGCAGCATGTATGTTCCACCCGGGTACATCTTTGTCTACAACGATTGCTCAAGATGCACCATCGACAAGTGCTTCATCGTCAACATCCGATATACATCATCCAGTCTAACATCAAGAAATTGCAGAAGAACCCACTCACGAAGACACCCGTAATCAATCACGATGTTCATCATCATTACATAACCTTGGTAACTGAGAACCAGGTTCGCACAATCAACGTGTAACTGGGAACGATAATTCAGCGGATAACCCAACCAATTATATTACCCACCAGATCATCTCAGAAGATGACCAAAGAACATCCTCTGGAAAACATCGTTGGCAATCCATCTCGACCTCTAATCTACAGAAAACAGTTAGCATCCGTATGCTTTATGGTGCCAGGTATCAGTTTAGGAACTTTCCAAAGACGAACCCAAGAACTCAAAATGGCCGTGATAGAAGACTGCTGGTATTCAACCATGCAAGATTGGAAATTCACGAATTTGATCGTCTAAGTATGGGAATAGTACCTCGTCAATCAATGTTATGGTTAACGCTCTCAAGTGGATGTACAAAGTGAAACTTGATGAATATGGTGAAGCACAGAAAAATAAATCCTCGGTTGGTTGCAAAGGATATCATCAGGAGGAAGCCAAATTGAATTTTAAGAATCGTTTGCTCCGGGTTGTCAAGAATAGAGAGGCCCTCAGAATCTTCATTGCCAAACTCCGCAACCAAAGAATATGATCAACTATCAATGGTGATGTCAAAACTGCTTTGCTGAATGGGATCCTTCAAGAAGAAGTCTTGTCAGTCAACTGAAGGATTTGAAGACCATGAAAATCCCACCACGTCTATCGCCTAAGAAGGCTCTTTATGGGCTAAAGCAGGCACCAAAGGGCGTGGTATGACACACTCTCAAAAGTTCTGTTGCCAACAATTACTTCAAGGGTTGTCGTGGAATCAACGTGTATTCACCACGCAAATCAGGCAAACATATTCTACTTTTTCAAATATAGTATGAATGACATCATTTTTTCCTCATCAGATCATAAGAGCGTTGTAAACATCTTTTCAAAAAAGAAGAGCCCTAATTTCATAATTTCGATGAAGAGGACAAATGTGAGTTTTTCTTAGGACTACAAGATTTTCTCAAGGGGGGGTCCCCCCCTGGAGGCATCTTTATTACCAATCCCCCAGTCAAAATATGCTCTCGAAACCTTAAAAAATATGGAAAGGATCTCTCTGACCCTGTCGATACACGGATGATAGATCGATTTGGAACTGGACGAAGGATCTCATGGTGATATCCAGTTGACCAAACTCGATTCATAGGAATGGTTGGCTCCACCTTATGTACCTACAGCCAGTAGACCCGACCTAGTAAACGCCCGTTTTGCATGTTTGCAAGATATCAGGCTAACCGACCAAAAAAGCACTTTGAAGCTATCAATACGTGTCTTTCAGTTACTTGAAAGGAACCATTAACATGGTCCTATTGGTATCCGAAAAGACAACGCCATGTCCACTAACAGCTTATAGCAGAGCAGGATCATTGCGGGATGTCAAGATCAAGAAGAAGTACGTCGGAAGTGCTTCAGTTTCTTGAGATAGATTGGTTAGCTTGGATCATCAAAAAAGCAAAGAAGACGGCAATATCAACACAGAGGGCTAAATACATCGCCATGTCCTGGATGTTGTGCTCAGAATCCTTTGGATGCGATCACAGCTCAAAGACTACTGATTTTGCCTTCAATAAAATTCCTCTGTACAGTGATAACAAAAGTCTATTGCTCTATGCTTAAACAAGTCCAGCACTCTCACTTCTAAACACAACGACATACGGCATCATTTCATCCGAGAGCAAGTAGGAAAATAGAGTGGTTGAACTCTATATTCGAGAAACGAATTATCAACTTGCAGACATTCTCACCAAAGCATTACCAAGAGAACGGTTCGAATTTCTTCTTCCACGCCTAGGCATGAAGAGTTTGACCCCTGAAACTCTCAGACGTCTTCAAGAAGGAGAGGATGAGTAAACATAATGTCTTCGTGTATCCTTTGTACATAGGTCTTTACATAAAAAAAATTAAAAAAAAAATAATAATTATAATAATAAATTTTTAATTATTATATAATAAATAATATATATATATATATATATATATATATATATATATATATATATATATATATATATATATATATATTAAGTCATTTGGAATTACTAAAAGGTTTGCAATTACTTCAAATTGCAACCCGGTTTGATGTCTGGGCATGGATTACTTTTATATCGCATGCAAAGTGGGAATATTAGTAAAACAATGGTGATTGGTAGACCTTTCGCCTGATCTTTCAAATCTACAATCAACGACTCCAGCTCTTTCAATAGAAAAAGGGTCGTTGTTTGAGGGGGAGAGTGAATGTGGAAAAATCTAATGGGTTCTAAAAGACTGTTGTATGCTATGAAAGAGTAATTACAAGATAGTTGTGGTATTCTAATGGGTTACTATTTGAAGGGGAGTTAATTAATTTTAACTCAAAAGGTCCAAAGTTATCTATTGTTGTAATGTTTAGGGTTTAAAAAGCATTTGCTCTTTGTATCCTAGCTTAATAACCGAATAGGGAACTAAATTGGTCAATTGCCTAAACTTTAAAAAGCTTAGAAATACTTAAAACAAAAATAAAAGAAAAGGAAACCTAAGGGACTGATTCTGCCAACTCTCTAACTTAGGATATAAAGAGGCCGGCCCGATGGTTGCTGTTTGGTCAAACTTTTCGAAATCCGGTCAACGCTAAAACACACACACACACACTCTCTCGCAACTCGCCGCCAAGAATAAAGTCACAAATCTTTGATTTCCAGTGTTTCTTGCAAAGGTAATCATCGAACCTTAATCTATATCATTTATTATGTGTGTATATCAATGGAATCGAATGGAAACACATTAAAAAGTGTAGAAAAAATAGATCTAGGGTCGTTTTAGATGTAAATGCCAATGTAGTGTTGTAAGGTGTGACTTAGTTGCTGGGAATTGTTCATAAGGTATATATTAATAAGTTTTGATGTGTGGATTTCTATCTCAAACAATAATGAATGATTTGCCCATGTTTCTTAATGGCGGGTTGACTTTTAGAAAGTAAAAGTCGGGAGTAATGTGTGTCTTATGCGTAGGATAGCCTAGGAAATGCCTATAGAATGGATTAGTTTTTTTGACAAAGGAGGTGCGTGGTTTGAATTTTAAGAAATCTGTCCGAATGGCGAGTTGCTTGTGTTTCTAGGTGGCGAGTTGGTTATTTTATTATTCTTTAATAACTTTACCTCAACCGCTGGTCATAATGGGCGGGTTGATTTAACACGATTGCCACTAACGGCGGGTTGATTAACAGCGAGTTGCCTAACGGCGGGTTGACTAACAGCGGGTTGATTAACAGCGAGTTGCCTAACGGCGGGTTGACTAACAGCGGTTTGATTAACAGCGAGTTGCCTAACGGCGGGTTGACTAACAGCGGGTTGACTAACAGCGGGTTGACTAACAGCGGGTTGCCATAATTTTCTTTTATTTTATTCCAACAGGTAAACCGCCGTCTCTCGGCGGTTTGGTCGAATATTTTTATATATTAAAATATTCAACCCGCCCCTTTTCAAATGTTATTCATGGCGGTTTAGTGCCTTCCTCGCGGCGGTTTGCTCGATTCTCCTAACGGCGAGTTGGCATTCTGCCTGGCGGCGGTTTGGGCTAAGCTTCATATTTTGGCCCATTGAGCCCAATAATCTATCAAGGCCCCTTTGAATGACCCAGTTGCTTTTCTAAACCCCATCCGGGCTTAGTTAACAAGTAATTGATCCTGTTGGATAATTAGCAGTTTTTAATCAAACCAGAGTTACCTCTGTTTTTAATCATCGTGAAGGACATGACATTAATCAATGCGATAAAGTTCTCTCTAACATCGTTTCTCTATCTGTCAATGTTTGTCTTCTTTGATAAATACTCTTTTGCAGAATAACGATGGCAGATACAAAATGTTTCCACTCAACCTTCCTACAAGAACAGATGACAGAAAGTACCTCGCTCTCAGTGGTTAACACTCGGAAAAGCAACATACTTTTTCATGCACAAAATATTCAAAGAACCCCATCTTTCAGATAGCCAGTGTGACATCATAGAGTGAAACCACTATTCTTCCAAGCTTTCACATGCCTCACAAATGTTCCTGCTAGTCTACCCGCAACAGTTCTGAACACAATGAAATATAACGAAAGACTGGGGTTTATAGATTTGTCAAGTGATGAACAATGGTTCGATCTAAGTGCAGATCTTCTCAGAAAAGCATTATCAATTAGCTCCATGCCAACCCAACTCACCCATTTGAGTTACCCTCCGTCTGGTAAGACAACGTGATTGGTATTTTGTATAAGATTGGGGGGTATCCTGAACCTGTAGATAAAGTTTGGTCTCCAATATACGGGTGAATTATGTGTATCAACCATGGAGGGCAATTCTAACCTTAATCAACCAGTGCTTGACAGGAAAGACTTCTGGCAGTGACAAACCCAGACACCCAGTTCTGTAAATGCTGTGGGGAATCGTCACTCAAACTAATGTTGATCATGCAGAGCTGTTATGGGAAGAGTTTACTCAAGGGATCCAGACATTTTTCTCACACAAAGCAAGTCACAAAGCCAGTCTGAAGAACCCAAAGAAGAAAGTAACTCCTCTCCTCATTCCTTATGGACGGTTTTCCAAGGTGATAATCTACTACTTGGCAAGCAATAACAACATCCATCGACGTCCTGATTCTGCTGTTCATCATACTGGAGATGATTTTATATTAGGAAATCTCAAGTTTGTCCCTAAAGGTGAGTCAGTTGAAGTGTTTGGAATGGCAATTCCCGATCCCCTGATAACTGAAGCCATTCAACAATCCTCGTATTATCCCAAGTATCTGGAAATGGTTGCTGAGAATACAAAGAAAACCCCTCAAGAAAGTGCAAGCGTGCAACCTGCAACAAAGCATGCTACAACCAAAAAGCCCACAACCACTACACCAGTCAAACAATCCAAGCCAGCTCCTCCTCCGACAAAGAAACCTTCCAAGCGTAAGCTTCCACAGAAAGTTAGAAAGGGAAAGCCTACTTTCCAACTTGTTGACGAAGATGATGAAGCTCAACAAGATCTAATTCCTCAAGAAGAAGGTGATGATTCCTAATCCGAACTGTGCTTAAGAAGATGAGTTTGAAGCAACATCAAGACAAGGGAGAAGGAGAAGGCGAGATGCAGACATGGAACGAGACTATTAAGCTTAGCTGATCCAGCCCTTTCTGCCAACAATGTCCGGGCACCTGATAGGTAGGAGTAGACGATCAGGATCCAGTATCAGAAACAACTTCCAAACTGTATGAATATTAGTGGGGGAAGGGAAAGGCGTTGTAACCGAAGAACAATTAGCTCATTCCCTGATCGATCTGTCAAAGAAGAAAAGAACTACTGATCAGTTTATCCTTGTTAGGCGTGATCAAACTCCTCATGATTCGACAACTGGACCCTCTTCTCAACCTGAAGATGACACATCAGAGAAAGTAATCCATGAATCTTCATCAACGTCTGATTCAGAAAGAACTGAAAGTGAAACAGAAGCCGCTGCTCCTAAAGGTGACAAAGATCAAGGTGAAGTAGACACGTCTACAGTAACATCAGGAGTAAGCATTCCTGTATCAGACCCTGAAAAAGCTCATGAGGCTCTGGCTGGACCAGACCCTGAGCCCATGAAAGAAGACCAGACTGGATCAGACTCTGGAAAATTACATGTGTCTCTTGCTGGACCAAACCCTGAGCACATGGATGATGAATTCCTCGCTACAGCCTACCAAAGGTCAGAAAACCTGAAAGCTCCATAACAAACGAACGTGTCATCGAGTGAGATAAAACCAGAAGTCATTCAGGTTCAATGTCCTTTCCCATAAAAATCCTCATGAAACTTATAACTTTGGGGATCAATTTCTTTATGAAACCAACCGAAGATTAACAGGGGGAATCTAGAAGATAGAGAGGAGTACTGATTCCACCATAACTGAATCCAAGTCATCATCACAGTAACGTCAACTCCTCCAGTGATTGCTCCCTTCACAGATGTCTCATCTACTAAGCCGTCATCACTGGTCACAACTCCTCCAATCAACACAGAAGCTACAACAATCACCACATCTCTCCCAGAGATCACTCCATTCATCGCCCTTCAGCTAAGAGTGGCAAGATTAGAGCAAGAGATGTCTGAAGTAAAGAGACTGAATCACTCTCTGATGTTTTGGCTTAAACAATCCAAGTTCCTACGACTGTTGATAAATATCTAGGAACACAAACTTGATGAGGCCTCTCCATTTTTTATAAAGGATTCTTGAACGACACACTACAGATTTAATCGAGAAATACTCTGTGTTGCCTGGCCCAGAGTCTGTCAAGAATCAAGAATCTGAAAAGAGTCCGAAGGAGATTAAACAAGCCAAAAAGGAACAAGGGTGAGACAAAACAAGATTCCAACTACGTCTAACAGGGTAAACTGATAAAGTTGATCATGGAAGAATTTGATCTAAAGATGATCATCTTCAAACACATGAATTAGAAGATCAAGTACTGGCAAACAGAAATACTTCCAACTACGCATCTATACCATGCTCTTATGGAAACTTAGATAGCAGATGAAAGATGCCAGGATAAGAGACGTATGCAGACAAGGTTAAGACCACAAGAGACACATGATAATGGATGATGATGAAGACGATGATGAAGAAGATGAAGGCCCCTTTAGCTGGATCAAACCAGGTAGGTACAACAAAGAGAAGAAATCTGATTCTGCCGCTCTGGGTCAGCACAACCTCCTCCGAAAGATGATACCAAAGTTCAAGAACCTAAAGCGGGAGTCTGATGCATCTGCTACCACAACATGCCAGCTCATTACCTCAAGACTGGATGCAGATCACGACACAAGAGAAGCTTGTGTGTGGCTATTCGATGCACAATCAGATCCCGATTCAGAACATTCTGAACAATCTACAGATAACATTCCCAATGGCAGGATTAAAGGGAAAGACTCAGATATGAGAGGCCACTGACAATGCTCACTTCCCAAGGAGTTCGAACCACTAACGTGGTTTAAGCCGATTCCTAGAAAGCAAAGACCAGCACACCTGAACCAGTAATGTGGACCATTCCCCCGAATGATTTCCCGGACAAGAGATTAACTGAGAAAATACCATACAACACAACGTACAAGTTCCTGCGAAGAACAGCTTCAAAGGAAACGTAAATATTGGGTCATTCAAAAGTGTTTTGTCAGACAACAGGAAAAAAAGCTCTGCAAAGCTGATTTAAGAAGGTCCAGCTTTTCAACCTATGTTAAAGCCTTTCATAAAGAACAACGTCATTCTTCAAAATCAGAAGGATTAATCCAAATCTGCTGACAAATAAGGTATGATTTTGGATAATCCTGAGACATCAAAATTCCAGCGAAATGCGTATATAACCACTGCCCTTAGAGGTCCACCGGTCGGTACTATTCAACCACAATCTTCTTCAACAAGGATCTGGATTATCTTTTGACAGGTGACAAAGAGCGAAAAATTGCCTTATCCATATCCAAGCTCAAAGCCGCTCGTTACCTAGACTTTTGGCCTAAAGAATAAGTTTCCAGCTTTATGGTTGAAATGAATGAGAATAAGACATCGAGTGCGGTCTATGGCATCACTCACTGGTGGTTTAGGAGAAAGGAATTCTACATCAACAAACACAGTGAGCCCTATGATCGTGAAGCAACAGATACCCCCCCCCCCCCCCCCCCCCCACCCCCCCCCCCCCCCCCCCCCCCCCCCCCCCCGCGGGATGCAAATTCTTCATGTGATCAGTGTTAAGTGTTTTCGAAAAATACGGAATACAACAACTAAGAAGAGATTATACAACGTCGAGGCGTGATTACCAAAGTACAATATACTGCGGGAAAGATTTCAAAAATCTTCATCCAAATGATTTTGAAGATCTGTTCCTACTCAATATTCAAGAAAAGCTCAACCATCTGCCCACGACAGACAAGACTAGTCTTCACACAGCAGTAAACATGTGGATAAGAAACCTGGTGATCAGGAATCGTGTGGGAGACTTACAGCTCGGGATTGAAAGTTATCAAACAAAGTGTTAGGAAAATATTGTAAACAGACTTAATACTGTTAGTATTAAAGTTAAGTCTGTTAGTTATAGTTAGTACTGATAGCTGAATAGTTAGTACTGTTAGTTTAGAAGTTAAGTCTGGTAGAGCAAGTTAAGTCTGCCAGCATTAACTTAAGTGTGACAGTATTAAAGTTAATACTGTTTGACCAGACAGTTAAGTCTGTTGTTATTATAGTAATAGTTATCTCTTAGCGTTAATCTAGGAAGAGATAAGCATTATCTCTTAACGCGTTTAGGGTTCCTTAAGCTTATAAAAGGAACGTAGAATAGTATTGTAAACATATCAGTTGATGATTGAGTATCAAAATCAATAGTAATAGTAAAAAAAGCAAACTTTAAAAGTAGTTTGTTCATGTGTTCATCATGGTATAGAAATAGATATACCTCCCCGCGTCAATATTTGTATTCACGGTTATTGTCTCTCATAGTATCTTTGGATTTATTCAAAGGACTATAAGTCGTTTAAGGCTCATTGAGATCCTGTTGATAAGGACCTACAAGTGGTATCAGAGCCACCAAAGGGACTTTACACAAGATTGAACAAAGATCAAAACCTTTTTATTCCACCAAATCAAGTAGTCATGTCTGCAAACGATAATTTCTCTCTTCATGATGATGAGGAACTTTCTCTTCATGATGATGCATCTTTAATGGGATCTGAACCAACATCCAACAAAAGGAGAAGCTACCTGCAAAAACACCACAAAATAATCACCACAACTACACTTTTCAAACATCAAACTGCCTGCCATCAAAGATAGATAATGATATGTTTTGGGGCATGGAGATGAACATTTATCTTGATATATAGATAATGAGAGGATCCTTGGAAAGTGATTCAGAATGGGAACTCAAAGAAGCGAGTCACCAAAGGTAAGGATGGTGTATACAGGGTTCTTCCTCCAACCACACAGGAAGAACAGGTTGCTGATGAGAAAGAAAGGAAAGCAAGAACACTACTGCTAATGGCTGTTCCAAAAGATCATCTCAGACGTTTTCATGGCATGGATGATGCCAAAGAGATCTGGGCAGCCATCAAGACACGGTTTGGTGGTAATGCGAACTCGAAGAAAATGCAAAAAGCTGTTTTGAAACAACAGTTTGAGGCATTTACTATCTCGTCTAAGGAAAGCTTAGAGAAAGGGTATGATAGGTTCCAAAAACTCCTATCACAGTTGGATGCCCTTGGTGCTGGTGTGTCAGATGAAGACGCAAATCACAAGTTTTTGAGGTCCCTTCCTCCTGCGTGGGACAGTCTAGCCATGACAATGAGAACGAAGAAGAATATTGACACACTGTCAATAGATGATTTATACAATAATCTGAGTGTCTTTGAACAAGACATCCAAAAGACATCATCTTCTTCCCTTACATCTGATAATGTGGCTTTTCTATCACAAGCCAAAGCCTCTTCCAGCAAGCATAAGCCAAGCCACAGCTCAGGAAGTTATAGTTCTTATACCACTTCCTCTTCCAAAGCAACAACAACTGCTACTCCTGGTCTTGCTGATGAAGTTATCCATTCTTTTCTAGCCACAAATGCTGATGATGTGGATTTGATACATGAAGACCTAGATCAAATTGATGATCTGGATTTGGAAGAAATGGATATAAATTGGCAGATTGCTATGACTGCCATAAAGATTAAGAAGTTCTACAAGAAGACAGGCAGACGGCCAAGAGTGGATGGAAAAATGCATGTGGCATTTGATAAGAGAAAAGTCGAATGTTTCAATTGCCACAATACTGGGCATTTTGCCAGGGAGTGCAAGTTTAAAGGTTCAAAGGAAGGTAGCAGGCAGGAAGCAGGTAGAGGTCAGGATTTCAAGCCAGTGCGAACTGAAAAGGAAGCCTTGATGACCATTGATGAAGGTCAGATCAATTGGGTAGAGCAGACTGCAGATGAGGAACTCAATCATGCTCTAATGGCTTTCACTGTGAATAATGAGGTATCCATGTGCTCTAAATTGTGTTTAGATTCATATAATGCACTTCAAGCTAAGTATGATGAACTGCAATCTGAATTTGGTGACCAGGAAGCTGCCTTAACTGCCCATAAGCTAGCTGTTAAGAAATTAGAATCTCAGCTTAGAGCCTCCCACAAACAGCAATCTTCCTTAACTGAAAAATTAAATTTTCAAGCTAATCAAATTTTTGAAAAAGATGAAAAGCTGAAAAAGTATAGAAGAATAGGAATGAAAGCTGTCAAGGACAAAGATGCTTTACAAAAAATTGTTGATTCTTGGTTTGCATCTTCTAAAAATCTTTGGAAGCTAATTGATTGTGGGATGAGCTCAACTGTTAAGATAGGTTTAGGATATGGCATACAATCAAATGCTGAGGTCCTAGGATATGAGGAAGAGATAAGTAGAGGTATTTTTGCTCTTAGGGAAACAGATGCAGGATATTATGACATCCCACTATACAGCAGATTTAAACAGGTAGAGTATAAAGGTGTCCCCCATCCTCTTAGTGGTGATTATACCCCTAGGGAACAGGAGGACATAGATGATTCTCTGTATGAGTATGGTAAATATGGACCTCAACCTCAATCTCCTAGTCCTACTATGTCTGATGCTAGTTCCACTCATTACTCAACCTGTCCATCCAATGACAGTGATGGGGAGCTAGGAGCTGTATCTGACCATTCAGTCAATGATGACCCTATCCATGACCATATCCCTATACCTTCTATTGAGCAGGTTACCATTGCCACCCAAAAGACTCAACCACAAGTGCCTAAACCCAAACAGATAGTTGTCCCTAGTTGTGCAAAGCATGTAAAAACTCCTAGGCAACCAATTAGGACACTAGTGAATCCCTCACCTATTCCTTCAAATAACAGACAGAATTGGAATCAACGAATGGAAAGGGATTAGGTGAGGATATTCTTTTGATAGAAAAACATGTTTTGTGTATGGATGTCTAGTCACTTGATTAAGGACTGTGACTATTATGAGAGAAGATGGCAGGGAAGTGCTCTTATGAGCCAATGTGTGGTTCATGCTGAGTTCGGCAAGCCACACCGGCTGGACAAACACTAAACAGGGTGAATAAAAGCAAATCAGTCACTCCCAGACCGTGTACAACTAAATAACAGTAGACATAACCTTAAGTATGCTAGCAAAACTTATTAAACCTGGAGGGATGGGTAAATGTTAATTTAGAGGTCATGGATATGTTAGTTATGTTAGTTCATCTTGCACTCAAATTAAGTCTGTGTAGTTTAGATTTAATACTGGGCAAGCAAAATGTTAATTCTGGTAGTGTGCATGTTAATACTGCTAGAGTAAATAGACCAGTATCAAACCAGACTTCAAACAAAACCAGCCCTAAACTTTCTCAGGTGAATCTTACAAGTCCAAAGAAATGTTTTTCAAAACAAAGTTCACCTGTAAATAGACCCTTTTCAAGGAATACAGCACACAAGTCAAATACATATGCTGTTAAGGGCAAAATGGGCACTGCTGTTAAGACCTCAGCATGTTGTGTTTGGAGAAAAGTAATACCACTCTCCAATACCAATAGTGGACCAACCCCTGATTCAAAACCATTTGATGGTCCAAGGTTTAATTTCTTGCTGGTTAACATTGGGATGGTAAACCCATAAGCTACATTTAAGGGGAGGAAAAAGTGTAAATTTTATGTAAAGTATTTAGACTTAATTTTGGTAGAATTTAATTATAGTAATAGTTATCAATTAGCGTTAATCTAGGAAGAGATAAGCATTATCTCTTAACGAGTTTAGGGTTCCTTAAGCTTATAAAAGGAACATAGAATAGTATTGTATCGATATGAGTTAATTGAGTATTCACAATCAAATAGTATAAGTTAGTATAAGTATTTAGACTTAGTTTTGGTAGAATTTAATCCTGGTAGTATAAGTTAGTATTAATTCTGGTAGTATAATTTAGGATTAGTTCTGGTAATATAGAGATTTAATTATGGTAGCTAAGTATTAAGTCTGCTAGTGTAAAAGTTAAAACTGGTAACCACTTAATACTGGTAGATGAGTATTAAGTCTGGTAGTTATCTTAAGTTAATTCTGCTAAGTAAAAGTTAGATTAGAATTGCCTTTCTTGTATAGACTAACTTTGCAGGTACTACTTGGAGTTGGAAAGGATGTTGCAGGCTCAACTTGGACATGAAAAAGGACATGCCAGCTGTCACTTGCCAATTGGATGCAAATTGGTTGTAAGTAATGATGTTGTGGTCAACTTGCTGTATAAAAAATTAAAACTGGTTGAAAATATGTTAAGTCTGAAAGAAGAGGAGACTAAGCAAATACACTTGGATGCTCTCCTAGCACAAAGAATTGCTGAAGAAAAAGAGTTAACTGAGCAACAGAAGAAAAGAAAAGCTCAGGTTCAGTTTGAAGCTCAGCATTACACAACTAAAGATTGGGATTTGATAAGAGCAAAGATTGAAGCAAATGCAGAGTTGTCAAAGAGCATGCTAGGAAGTAATCTTCAAGGATAAGATTTTGCAAAAAGGATGGTTGATCTGGTGAATCAAAGAAAGAAGTATTTTGCTGAAGAGAGAGCTAAAGCTAAAAGAAACAAACCCATGACCCAA
>BQNB010057833.1:0-38038 GCA_026074375.1 Tanacetum coccineum
ATTTTAAATTCAAATATTACGAGTTTGCCTAAGTAGCTATAACCCACTATGCCTATCGTCATGAACTGATAATTGCATAGATGTAATTGTTAATTGCATTATGTGAGCGCGAATGTTATGAATAGATCTATTTGGGAATTAACACCCCCGTTCGGGCAAGTAGCGCTTGCTAGTATTCCGGTTGAACGGAACGACGAACGCATACCATGTCGGATTCATAGGCGTTACGGGTTGAACATCTACATTGGGCACATTATTTATATGTAGTTGATACATACATTGTTGAGCTTCAGTGTCATGAGCTTAGTGTATTTCGTAATACATTTTTGTGATATTGTAATTGCTACTCTATTACAGGTAAATCTTGCTATCTACTTCATTAAATTTATAAACCTATAAATTCACCAACATTATTGTTGCCGTTTTAAAACATGTTTTCTCAGGTACATAAGTGCTAGGTGCTTACTTGATGTGCATTGGAGTCCAAATAATACAAGATTATTTTTCAAACGACACTTAGAGGTCGTTCTCACATAACTGGTGCAATGGTACTATGAAGTAACGCTCCCGGAACATCATTTCCGCTGCGACCCATTTTGGGGGTGTTACAATATGAATATAATAAAGGTAATATTTGATTAGATTTTTCAAATATGAATCCATACATGTAAAGAACGATGAAAACGGGGTTAAAATGAATAAGTTACGACGTTTTTAAGTTATAACGATTAATTATATAAAAGTAGTTTTATATAATTTATTAAATATTATTAAAGTTATTGTTCATCAGTGATTATAATATTGCAAATATGATATTTGACTAGAACATTCAAAAACGAAGCCACAGATATAAATAGCATATTTAAAACGAGAGAGAAATGACATTTTTACTAAAGTGATATTTATAACGTTTTTAAATATTATTTTTTCAAATAATTAAAGCATTTATATAATGGAGTTATATAAATAAGAAATAGAACATGAGCTTATAGAACCTGAATTTGAGCTTGTGGGTTCGAAAATGGGTCGAATGGGGCTTTTTAGCTTCGTACGCCTAGAACTCGACTCGTGTGGCTTCAAGACTTGGTTTCTTTGCTTCACTTCTGCTCTTAAGACTCCTTAGGACTTCCTTGATCAGCTTAGAACTTCATTTGAGAGTTAGATGTGAGAATGAGAGGTGTGAGTTGAAGGAGAGGGTATGCGTCCCTTTTATAGTACTCGAATGGACTTGGTGCCCAAGCAAAGGTCTTTGATTAGTGTCAAGTCTATGGGAGCTGATTAGGAGAAGCTATGTGATGAGTCTTGAGGTCTAGATACTAGCTTTGAGGTGTTGGAGAGGGTTTTGGAGGGTGAGGTGGCCGCGGCATATATGGAGGAAAAAGGGGGTGATGTGGCCAACTTGGTGGCCAAGTTATGAATTAGAGGTGCTTGTGTGCTGCTTACAACTGAAGTAGCATGATCATGGAGGTGCTTGGATGCTTGGTTGGTTTTCAAAATGGGTAAAAAGGAGGGAAAAGGGGTGGCGGGTTCAAGTTAGGGTTCGGTTAGGGTTTATGGTTTTGAATTCGTATATAATGGAGTGATAAGGAGGGAATATGAAATGTAATGTTGTACATTAAGTGTTTATAACTTAATTTGATTAGTGGTTTAAGTTTAAAATGGGTAAAAAGGAAGAAATGGGTCACGGGTTTGGTTTATGGTTCAGATTAGGGTTTTGAGCTTAAAACGTGTACAAGTGATTGAAATGGAGGGAAATGTTGTTTAAAAGTTGAGCATTGCTTGCTTGTAACTTAAGTTGATTAGTTTGTATGAAATTTGTAAGAAAAATGGAGGTAAAATGGCTTATTTGGATTTGTGCTTTAAAGACTTGTACATTGTGCTTTAAGGTGCTTGTACCTTATTTTGGAGGGAAAATGTATTCAAATGAGATGCTAAGATACTTGTACATGTGCCTTGATTATTTGTACATTCATCTTGAATGTATACTTGTTAATGAAATTAGGGTTTAGGCATAAATGATAACGGTTAAAGTTCATTTGATAATAATGTCATGAAAACTTCATTAAATAGATAACGTATATGATGAAATGGATAATAGATCATTGACTTGGCATGTTATGATGTTTGCTTGACATAAATGTAGATAGGATTGTCATAGTTAGGTTGCTCGTTTACTTTAGAGATGCAAGTTACGTTGCATAATGAGATAAAGCGAAAAAATTTCCCTGTATAAAGGTGGTATATAAAGAGCATCTAATTTAATAGATGGATATTACAGTGCATCTAATTTAACAGATGGATATTACAGTGCATCTAATTTAACAGATGGATATTACAGTGCATCTAATTTAATAGATGAATAATACACTGCATCTAATTTAATAGATGGATATTTATATTGATGAAAATTTACGGGTTGTTATAGGTAGGTTCGAATTGTACGTCACTAAGATCTAAGGGCTGAGGGAAGAGTATTTTTTGTTTTTATATTTTTTAGAAAACAATTTAAAATCTTGGGTTTTCAATGATGGGTTTTAAACTAAACTAAAACTAATCCTAAATGCAAGAAATGTAAATTTAGTGGGAAACTCGCATAGGTAAACAAATGTGCTCACTTAATCATGCACTACTCCCTAGTTGCTCTCTTTAATTTATTTCTCGTCACCCTCGTTAGTGTAATGTGTAAGTATTCCACTAATTCAGCAGCGAGTTGGTCAAGCTTGCATTTTACGTGACAACCTAGTCGAGCGTTACCTGTCAAACACGCTCCCTCCCAATAGTAAATCACCTAATACTCAACTAGTTATGAAGAACTAATTGTAGGTTTCATCTAACCTAATCACGTTTCACTATATGTATATGAAGAATACAAGTAACCTTTGATATGAGATTGGAAGGAACTTAGTGAGAGAGAGTGGAAGGAAGGATGTATTCTAGAGAGAGAAAGTAAGAAACATGTAATTCATAAGTGAAATGAGAATACAAAACCAACCAACCAACACACTCTCCAAGCTATGGAGAGGGTATTTATACACTAGTTTGGCCGGCCATGGGGCCTATTGATGGGCTTACCATGGGCCTTGGGCCATATTATATATCTAACTACAGGTTTTGACTAGTAAATATTGGAAGTGACCGAGACTTTTCTTGATCCTAACAATCTCCCCCTAAGGGAGGTCACTCCAATTTACAAAGAATATAATTCTATCATACTATACTTTATCTTTAGTCCTCAGCTCGTAGTCTTTAACTTCAATCTATAACTTGTGAATTGTTGTAGTCATCTTTGACTTTAGGCTCGAGCTTGTTCCTTTACCTTAACTTGTTTGTGATAGTGTGATCTTGAGCACTTTGAGATCATCAACCAAGCATAATCTCATTTCACCATCTTGTAACTTTGCCATCTTGTGAACTTGTGACTTCTGGACCGACATGCTCATACCTTTCTTGATTTGTTGACTTGAAAAGCTTTAATGTTGCATCTTTCTTGAAATTCTTTAAGTTTAATACTTCGTCACTTCGAGAAAGACATGCAGTATCAGAGTGACGGAAACTTCTTTGAAATTCTTTGACTTTAATACTTTGTCACTTCAAGAAAGACATACGGTATCAAAGTAGTGGAAGTCTTGAAACATGTACTTGAGCTTTCATGATGTCTTTATGATTGTCGGTCGAGTATGAGCATGTGGCTATGAATCTTGTAAGTCAGCTAGAATCAGGTACACCTCCATCTTTAAGTTTTCTGCATTAAAATAGTTAGCAATAAAGCGGGGGGACGAATATGGCTTTGTCATTCGCCCGTATTTGGTTAGAGTAACCTTCTAATCCGTGAGGATCGACTTGTGATCAGGTAGATTCAATTTAAGAAAAATCTCCTTGACAGGATTTCCAGCTGAAGTATAGAATCACTCTAACACATTTGTATTAGATTCATCAAACTCAGCATGTTCTCATTACCGAAATATCTCAAAGCAGACAACACGATAAGAGTGAACCAGTAAGTTACTGTCTCACCGATTGAAATAGAAAAATTGATTTGAAAATCAATTGACGTGTCACTTGCTAAAGTGTTTTTGTGTTACGTTGAAAGTGTTAACCATTTCAAAAATTCATCATCAATCGTCAATTCATAACCTGGAACAAGTTTGATTCTTATAGAATCGCACCATCGTTTCTACAAGTTTGATATCGTTTATAGAATCGCACAAGTTACCTACCATGAGCTTGTTTGATGTTGGCTCAAGCAGGATTTCCATCTTCATTGTGAATACTTAAGTATCACTCGGATGTTCTGGTAAAATCACAAGGATAATGCGCATGACTCTTAATATATATCTTGTTATTCACATTGTGTGACTTAGCAAGCATAAGTTTGACAAGTGTCCTAATGAGATTTAGTGATCGAAGGCTAGAGCTGACTGCCACCTTTTCAATATCAACTAACTCGGAGTGAGAAAGTCGATAGAAATATGTGTAATCTCTGTGAGAAATGAAACAAGAGTCTGTTGAGAGACCTTGAGTGGCTAGGGAGGGTTGTGCTTAGCGTCACTGGGTCCATGACTGTCTTCAATGTCAGACAACAGCTTAGTATTTCCGACAGTTTATGTATTGACCCGGTTTCTGCCTAAATGTATGGAGGGCTTCTTTCTTTTCACCCTTTATCCTTACATTTCTTTTTCATTCTTCAACCCCTTCAATGCTTACCGAGACTTCATAACTAACACCTTGTTGGGTTGTGATCTTATAGTGTTAGCTCATCTCAATGACATTATCCGATTCTTACTTTTTCTCCTTTTGTATCATACCTAAGGACTTCTACACTAACTAGTAGATATCCCTGGGTAGATCCCTCCGGTTCTGGCTGGATCATGGGATTTGAATACCTATGCCTAACCGCCTTATAACTCCATAAATTGAAGTACATGGTCGGTATTTTGGGTATTTCATCCCAATCAAAGCCAAAATCATTGAAAAGTTCAATCAAAGTGTTTGATATAAATATCAAAAGATTTACACTTTGAAAGTTTTTCATCATCATAAAAAGCTCCTCCCTTTACAGGTGCACGTAAATCGTTAGGACATGCTAAGTATGGAGTGCATTGAGTCCATTTTATATGATCACATTTCAATACAAATTAGATGCAGTTTAATCACATTTTCTCCCCTTATCCAAAATGTTAATCCCTTGATATTTTGGATATCAATTGATTAAACATTTGGGGACAAAATGTTACACAATATCTAATAGGAACTTTTGAATGCCCCCCCTCAATATTTGAGGGTATATAAGACAGTGCTGAGTACAATAATTTGATATTTTTTTTGAATTTACTAAGAAATTCTTGAAAATTTTGTACTCGAGCACTCCTTAGAATCACCGTTAAGTCTACATTACATATATACAAATTCACAAGTTATTATTATTTACTAGGTTAAACCTATTTTGATGTGGACATCATATGATAAATCATGTGGTGCTTTCCAGCAGCCGAAGGTCTCCCCCGTACAATCTCCCACCAACAAATTTTTTCAGGCTCCTCAATAACCTTATGTTCCTGAGTTGTCAATCAATAGCCTGGATCATAGCTCCTGCTCTTTCCCTGTCTACATTCCACCAGACTGTCTGAGGCAGATACTTGATGACATCAAATAACATTACTTTATTATATCATTTATCCCATCTATTTTGCCCACTTTTTTTATAATTATTGCATTATTTGGTACTTAATTGCTATAAAGTTAATAAATGCAGTAATTCAGGAGTGTTTTGTGAAGATAAGCTAAAAGGCACATAAATTGGAGCTAAAACGAAGACATTTGAAGATTTCTAAAAATTCACCAATACGCCATATCCAACTAAAGAGATACGGCGTATCAGCGCCAAGACTTCATAAGAAAATGCGTTTGACCAATTCCCAATACGGCGTATCCATGCTATCTACATACGCCGTATCCATAAAGATAACTATTCAAAGATACAGTAAATCAAGTAAATTAGGAATGATATCAAAGATTTATTACGAACGTTGCGCTGCATCTCCAGGAATCTAGCCCCCGCTCTCACAATACGCCATTTCGACCTATTGGATACGGCGTTATCACGGATATTTTTCAGCAATATTAATGAAAGAATGATCAAAAATGAGTTTTTAGGTGTGCAATTAGCATATTCCTTATACCTTATCTCTTGAGATGAATTTTAGAAGAGAAGGATCAGCCTCATAAAGGTAAGCATTTGATCACGAATCCATAGAATACATCGTGTAATTTTTACTCTCTTAATCGTTCAATTTCAATTGTTTGATTACGCTTGTATAATTACAATGGTTGTGGGCTAATACCCTCAGGTATTAGCCATCTTAATGAAGTTCAATGTTGGTTTGTTTTAAAATCGATTTCTTAATTATAGTTGATTGTTTAACTTCATGTTTATCACCTTCATTATTTGTTTATTGTGTTTGAATATGCGATATCATTCAACTCAGGTTAGTGTTACGGACCCAAGTAATCTAGATATCAGGATAACTTCTCCATTATAGTATTTCATATGTCTGGCCGAAATAGGATCACACATTAACGTTCTGTCTTTGTCTTTGGAATTTTATAAGCTTAGTTGGGACCGGTAGGTGACCCGTTTATGTTTCAGCAAATCATGCTCTTAATTATCTGGTAAAGGATTGGATAGTGACTACCAGTAGATAAAAACACCTTCAAACAATAAGTGGGTAAAGTCCCGTTGGGCTAGAGTTTTAACAGGATCACCACTGCTTTAATTCTCTAAGATAGATTATAATTAAACTAAAGGATGCTTTATGTGGATGCATTAATTGTGACAGGATTAATTATGTCTAGGTCTTAGGATGATGTCCCGCCTAAGTCTTAAGAATGATATGCCGCTTCGAGATAAGTAAATCATTGAACTAAAACAAACAAACCAGCATTGAACCGGATTTAATATGGCTAATACAATTTTCTATCATTTGGCTTGTACCGCTTTTCTATCTTCTAATCTTTATCTTTTATGTTTATTGTGTATTGAATTGGTATCTGTCATCACCAAACCTGTGCTAGTTTCTCAGGCTGAACCCCCCATTTCATTGGACAACGTACATAGCATAGGTTTAACCAGTAAATAGACTAATTAAAATACTGATAGAATATAGGATTAAATTTCCACTCTTAGTGTTCGACACCCTACTTACCGCGAACTCCATCTTGACCGGGTACACTGCTCGTTAAAGTGTTGTTTTAGGTTTGTCGGCTAAATATAAATGTAAAACTTGATAATCAAATAATTGACCCTACACGACAGCACATCAGGTTTTTGGCGCCGTTGCCGGGGAGTGAAATAATTAAACCTTATTCTTATCAGTATTTCTAACCTTTAATTTAATTTAGTGTAATCTAATTATTTAAATTTTGTTTGTATTTATTCGCATTGTGTGTTTAAATTGTTTGTTTAAATTCCTGCATTTAATTGTTTTAAATAGTATTCTGTTCTGACTGATCACCTGATACGCCGTATCCACCAGTTGGATACGACGTATCAAACCTTCTAATCAGGACAACGTATTGAGTTTTACTGTCTAAACGGCGTATCTGTTTCACGACAATACGGCGTATTCGGTAAGATCTATACGGCGTACTGGTATTCAACCGACCTATACGGCGTATTCAAAATAATTGAATATGGCGTATTCGTCATCTGATACATTAACAATAGTAAAACTCCATCGGTTTGATTTCACACTTAATTCCTCTCACCAGGACACATCCTACCGATTCGTTGTCATTTGTTTTAGGTAGTGCATGACAAGAAGTTCGACGAAGGAACTACTCTCACCTTTTGAAAACCCAGAACAGAAATTTTGCTCAAAAAGGAGGCTCTTCGATACACCTAGTCTAATAGAATCAAATTCACCTAAGTTCGATCACATTTTTGACATCAAAGAACAATCAGAGGAAGGGGAAAGAGAAACAATGACAGAAACGATGGAGCAGTATATGAGCAAAACCCGAGAAAATTACGGGTCGGGCATTACTAGGCCTACGATCAACCAAGATACCCCCTTTGAATTGAAGGGGCAATTTCTCAAAGAACTTCGTAACAATACTTTTAGCAGCTCGGAACATGAAGATGCAAACAAGCACATCGAAAAGGTTCTAGAGATTGTTGAC
The DNA here is from genome assembly GCA_026074375.1 of Tanacetum coccineum. Classification (NCBI taxonomy): domain Eukaryota; kingdom Viridiplantae; phylum Streptophyta; class Magnoliopsida; order Asterales; family Asteraceae; genus Tanacetum; species Tanacetum coccineum. The sequence goes on from BQNB010057833.1 coordinate 8,179, forward strand.
TTATTTCACATCCCAAAAGTAACTCAAGATCAAATCATGCTTCGAGCCTTCCTCGTATCCCTCACTGGAGCTGCAAGTAGATGGCTAAGAAACCAGCCATCAGGATCAATTACAACCTGGGAGGTTCTCAAAACTAAGTTTCTGAACAAATACTGTCCACCTGCACGCACCGCAAAGAAAATGGTGGAAATTAACAACTTCCAACAGGAACCCGATGAAAGCCTTTTCCGCGCATAGGAAAGATTTAAAGAATTGCTAATGAATTGTCCTCAACATTATTTGACCAACATGCAGGAAGTTATCTTATTTTACAACGGGCCCGATGTTTCAACTCGACAGATCCTGGACTCAAAGGGTTCCATACCTTCCAAAACTGCTGCTGATGCTAAAATAGCCATTCAGGAGATGGCTGAATACTCTTAGAAATGGCACAATGGAACATCTTGTAGGACCAGAAGTACTGAAACTTCTAACGGGCTTGCTGCTATCCAAGCCCAACTCAACAATCTCGAACAAGAAATAAAGAAAGTAAATGAGAAAGTATACACTGCCCAGGTTAGATGCGAACTATGCAAGGGACCACACTATACAAAAGATTGTCCACAAAAGGAAGAAGGGAAAACTTTGGAAGAAGCCTACTATACACAGTTCGGTGCACCCTATCAACCCGGAGGATAGTATAGAGCAGCAGGGCTAGGATTCTACCAACGAAATAATGGAAATTCTTTGTATCCTAATCGTATACCAAGCCTGGAAGAATCACTGACCAAATTAATGGCAGAATCAGCTAAAAGGCATGAAGAAAACTCGAACATAATCAATGAGATCGGAGCTTCTACCGATGCAGCAATAAGAAACCAAAGAGCTTCGATTAAGACCTTGGAAATACAAATCGGAAAGATGAGCAAAGTCTTGCAAGAGAGAGGGTTTGTAAGCCTGCCCAACTCTATGGAGACGAACCCTCGAGACCAAGTTAAATCGATCTCAACTGCTAAAGCTAATTTCTCTGAGATACACCGTATCGGGCATGAGCCATACGCCATATCGAGCACACAGCACAAAAGCCTATTTTTTGAAACAGTCCCTTTTCTAAGACGACTGCAAAACTTCGGTTGTGATGATTGGAGAGAGGCACAAGATGTGAAGATTCTGGATACTTATGATCACTCCTTGCCTCAAAAAGAAAAAGACCCAGTGAGCTTTACTTTACCTTGTTTTATTCAGAATATCTGTTTTGATAAAGCTCTTGTTGACCTTGGAGCAAGTGTGAGCGTTATGCCATTCTCCACCTACACCAACCTTGGTCTAGAAATTTTATCTCATACTAGGTTGACCATCGAACTGGCTAACCAAACCATTAAACAACCAAGGGGTATTGCCGAAAATGTGCTAGTAAGGATAGGCAAATTTATTTTTCCTATAGACTTTATCATCTTAGACATACCTGAGGATAATGATGTCCCTTTAATCCTCGGACGACCATTCTTGTCAATTGCCCATTCCAAGATCGATGTCTTCAAAAGAAAGATTACTTTAAGGGTCGGGGAAGAAAAACTTGTTTTTAAAAGTGTTAAGCCCGCCACTAGCATAATCAAAAGGGTCTTTGTAATAAAAAGTCTTGATTCGAAAACAAACTTTATCGGAGAGGGTGATGAATATTCACCCAATTTATGGTGGCCTTTAAACAATATAAATTAAAGAACTAATTGATTGGATACTCTTTAGAAACTAAAAACGGATCGCGATGATTTTTACCAATTTTTTATTAATAAACGGCTCTTATAAGATGAATTTTATTGTGTAATGGGTATATGTTTGTTATCACTGTCCTCCTCCCTTCCTTGCCATTAACCTATGTCTAAATTTTTTACGAGTTCTATATTTTGGGGACACGGATGAAGGGAAGTGTCATGCCGGGGCTTTGATCGATATTACCTGTTTTGTTGAGTAAATTTTTCTAATATTTCAGGTTTTTCCATCATGACGATGAGATATGACAAAGACGTCTTGCTCGGAATGAAATTTTGCAAGAAGGGCGATAATGCCAAAGGATTATGAAGAGAGTCGCCCCTTTTTTTCGGGAATAATGCGAAGCGAATTATGGAGGATAATAAAAAGAATGAGTGAGAAAAGGGTCATAAACTTAAAACAGCTGAACAACAAAAAAAAAAAAAAAGTGCTTCCTGAGAGACAACCCGGTCATTTTAATTGTTTATCGCATTTAATTGTTTGAATTTTAATTTTCTTCACGAGTCTATCTTCCCAGACATTACATACGGCATATCGAACCCCATTGGATACGGCGTATGCATGTCTGGACGTTATCCATTTTTAAAACTTAATATTTAATTTACAGTAATTTAATTGTTTCTACAGGAAGAATACGACATATCTTAGGGTTTGGGATACGGCGTATTGATCCCTGTACATTTGTGTGTTTAATTGTTTTCTTGTACCATTGTAGCGAGATAGAATTTGCACTTGTCTTCTAACCTTTTGTAAGGAACTTGCTGAAACTATGATTTGGTATATCGCTGAAAAAAGACTTATGTTGAACTTTTTCCGGGCATTCTCTAGACCTGTCATCATACTTTTTTGTTAGAACTCTTCATGGAGATTTATCACCTGAGCACAAACATAGGAGTTTCTGTTATATTTCTATTTTCCCTTTATTATTTTTATTATTTTATCTATTACAACGAGACATTTGTATAATTTAAGGGGGGGATGAGAATTAGAAGTACTTGTCCTTCATTTTTTACAAAAATAACTGCAAAGGAAGATTAATACATGGTCAAAATTTAAAAACATTTCAGCATGACTTTTATAAAATCACTAGTTACATTACCTAGCACACTATAACCATGGGGATACATATTGTGAGAATTAAGGCATATTTGTTTCTTCTGTTATAATAAATTCCACAAATTTATGAGTGTGACGGTGTTGTAGTGGACTTTAGAAATTGGCCTGGTTATATCACCTCGAGACCGCATGATTAGTACTATGGATTTAGAGGAAGGAACCATGTTCATGATAAACTTCTTGGATTAAAACCCAAATAGCTACATGTCGTAAATAAATAATTTTCACTAGTTTAGTTAGCTCCGGTGTATACCACTTGATTCTCTCATTTTTAGAGTAAAATCCCCTAGAACAACCTGTTGACCTATTCCTTTCTTTTTGTACACCATATTATATGTTTCGTTACACCTTTGCACCTTAGCCTACCGTGTAGATTAAGCCTATTTCTCTATGTTTCTAGTTGCTTTCGTGTAAAGTCTTGTATTTTCTGTGTCAAAGTGAAATTTTTTCTATCTCTGTAATGGTCGGGAAATTCCACAATGCAATGGGAAATTATGTAACTCGTAAGTTTCGCTACTTTTCGCAATTATGAATTATGTCCGATGAAGAAGTACTACAAGGAAAAGATTATCCAGATAAATTATGAAAGTGAAGACAGTGGAATCAAACCGAGGTTTATTATGTATTATAAAAAAATGAAAAAAGAGAAAAAGCAAAAAAAGAGAAGGAAGAAAAATAGTCGTTTCAAAAAGAAGTTTATACCAAAAGAATCACTTAGAAGGATCGATTATTCGTTGATACGTTACAAAAATCAACGATGTTAAGTTTTGTAAAAAGTGGCCGATATCACCACTTGTGTAAAAGTATGTAAAGAGCGGGATGTAAGGGAAGTTGACCGTTATGGGAACGTCAACTTTGGTTGTCTTGTCATTTTTGTGATCGAGGCGTCTGTCTATATATTCGAGTCTTTGTTATGGAACGATCGGGGAAAAGTTACTAGCAACCGCACCTTATTTGTTGGCTTAATATATTTGTTTTGTGAATTTTATTTAACAACCATTTTACTTCCCTTTCCTAGGAACTAACCTTAGTGTATACTCGAACGAGGACTTGTTTGAGCATGCATGTCTATTTCGGTAGTTACGTCCATGTATGCATTATGTGAGGCCTCAGCATCCTTGTTGGTTGTAAGTTTGGTAAAAGTCAGAGTCCCTACCTCTCTTATTACGTATTCTTACTAACCGCTGGTTAAACACGAACAGGGATGTGTTCGGATTGTATATGTCTATTCCGTCATTACGGCCATGTATATACGATACAACTGCCTTGTTGGTGTGGTACTTATGGTGAAAGACTGTTGAATGATCAACTGTAAGCCTTCTTAACCTAATTTAGCTTTTGACTTGTTCTTCCTTAGCTTTAGCGGTGGAGATGTGTATCCTTGCCAAGCTTATGATACGAAACTAATCACGACCGAGCAATTGAGCGTACTACTTAAATATTGCACCCTAGATTAGTTGAGTGATCTAAGTGTTTTCATTTCATATTGGTGAGAGCTTGGTTATGTACAAGTTATTAGACAAAACGATGCTTATATAGAATCCTTATACTTAGGTTCAGGAAAACATTTTCATAAACTATTTTTTTCTAATTTACTTGGGTCTAGTAGGATTCAAGTGGGGGGATATTTGATGACATCAAATAACGTCACTTTATTATATCATTTATCCCATCTATTTTGCCCACTTTTATATAATTATTGCATTAATGATATTATTGCTTATGTTGATAATGGCAGTAATTCAGGAGTGTTTTGTGAAGATAAGCTAAAAGGCGCATAAATTGGAGCTAAAACGAAGACATTTGAAGATTTTACTAAAATTCACCAATATGTCGTATCCAACTAAAGAGATATGGCGTATCAGCGCCAAGATTCAAAGAAAATACGTTTGACCATTCTCATACGGCGTATCCATGCTTTCTATATACGCCGTATCAATGAAGTACTTATTCGAAGATACAATTAATCAAGTAAATTGGATTGATTCAAAGATTTATTACGTTACGTTAGCAGCAGCACTCCAAGGAATCTAACCCAAACTAAGCTGTATCGACTTTCTGGATTAGGCGTATAGAGTATTTTTTCAGCAATATAAATTAGATAACTCAAACAATGGTTTTTAGTGTGAATTCATATGTTTTTCCATACTATCAGAGAGAATTTTAGAAGAGAAGACAGCCATAAGGTCAAGCATTTGATCAACGAATCATTAAAGACATCGTGTAATTTTTACTCTCTTAATCGTTCGATTTCAATTATTTTTTTATGATCTATAGCCATCTTAATTAAATGTTCAATGTTTGGTAGTAAAAATTGATTTCTTTATTTATCGTTGATTTTTTTATAATGTTTATCACCTTTATATTGTTTATGTGTTTGAATATGCGACATATAATTATAACTGGGTCTAGTGTTACTACCAAAGTATCTTAGATACTGGGATAGTCTCCAATCGTTGCTTATATCTACTGGCAATAGGATCACAAATAACTTCTGTCTTTGTCTTCTGGATTTTGAGCTTAGATGGACCGGTAGGTACCCGTTTATATTTTCAGAAATCATGCTCTTAATTACTGATAAGATTGGAATAGTGGGGGGGGCACTACAGTATATAAAAACACCTTCAAACAATAAGGTGGGTACAAGTCCCATTGGGTTTAGGGTTTTAACAGATACACTTCTTTAATTCTCTAAAATAGATTATTAATTAAAACTAAAGGTTACTTTATGCGGATACTTATTTGTGACAGGATTAATTGTGTCTAGGTCTTAGGAGATATTACCACCTAACGTCTTAACTAAGATATGACCGCTGAGATAAGTAAATCATTGCACTAAAACAAACAAACCAACATTGAACCGGATTTAATATGGCTAATACAGTTTTCTATCATTGGGCTTGTACCTCTTTTCTATCTTCTAATCTTCATCTTTTGTGTTTTTTGTGTATTGAATTGGTATTTGTTTCCACCAAACCTGTGCCAGTCTCTCAGGCTGAACCCCCCATTTCAATAGACAACGTACATAGCATAGGTTTAACCAGTAAATAGACTAATTAAAATGCTGATAGAATATAGGATTAAATTTCCACTCTTAGTGTTCGACACTCTACTTACCGCGAACTCCATCTTGACCGGGTACACTACTCGTTAAAGTGTTGTTTTAGGTTTGTCGGCTAAATATAAATGTAAAAATTAATAATCAAATAATTGACCCTACACGACAGCACATCGGAAGCGTACACTTTTATTTTCTTTAAACCGGAGTTCTGATGAGAAGTAATCAGAAGTCATGTGAAAAGTTTAGAAATGACATGTTTTGAAAGCATTTGAACTCTTGTTCGAACTTTATTTACATACCCGTGTCAATATTAATTGACATTTCTAAGTGCGTAAATATTATCGATGCCAAGAGACATGTCGAGAAGATTCTTTTTAGTATTTTTGAAATTTTTCGATTTAATATGTTGTTTTTGAGATTTTCTATTTTTCTATTTTTCTTTTTGGAATTATATATTTTTGTATTCTTTTTTCAAAAATATTTTCTAATGTAATTAAAAATGGAATGTTTATATAGAGAAGATGATGATAGAATACTTACATTAGAAGAACCCTTTGAAGAAATGGTTTCGGAAGCCATTGAAGTACCTGCACTCAAAGAAGAAGATTTTGCACAAATAACAATATTAGGAGTACATGATTCCTTTCCCAATTGTAACACACTATCATTCGTATTGTTGCAGGTTTCAACAGTCTTCCTAGTAGTAATCCACCTAAGACCAACATAATTGAAGTAACTACTCGTTGGTTTCCATGTAAGACCATATCTAGGAGGCGTTGTTTTCAAATACACAGTGGAAGACTTATTTGGAGAAAACCTTTGTCCTATGGGGATCTATCTGCCATGATTCTTAGAGTCGCTCTCTTTTCTACGGGTATGTATCTTTTTGTTGTCTTATGGGATTGTGCATCCTTTTTCTATGCAAAGGCACAAAAATTTACCTTAGAGAGGTATTTTAAAATGCACACATCACGATTTGCACTGTAGATGTACTTTTTGCATGTAAGACATGCCAAGTCTTTTGACTTCAAGAAAGGCTTTTGATTCCTAGGTTTTTGTGCTATGGGAACAGTTTTGTTTATTACCCAACTACTCATGGATGGTGGCCAATTCCTAGGTTGTTGATTCGAGATCCTAGGTTTTGGTTTGCTACCACTAAACCTATCAGGAGTAATCACACTAGGTTTTGAATTCAAAGCTTTGTCTTTCTAAAGTTGTGCATTTTTCTTAGCTTCCTCTAGGTAGTAGTTATGAACCATGTTATTTAAGCCTATAGATTCCTTTGGTGACTGAAATGACACATGTTTTGGGCTATTCCTAGAAGGGCCAGGTGCATTCACATGATAAGGCTTAGCAAAGGAAGATTTTATAACTTGAGGCCAAGAATGTGGAGTGACTGGTTTTGTCAAATCATTCGACACATCAACTTGGGAGGCAAACCGATGTTTTGCAAACTGAGATCGTTCAGATTTATACGCAGTTGGTTGTCTTACTACTGGTTGATTTTTGATTGCTTGCAAAGGAGGTTTCCCCAAGATTGATGGTTTTTTAAAATTAGTATCCACACCCTTACCTTTCATATTCTCAATGAGTTTCTTTAACTCACGTATGGCTATGTTCTTGTCTTGCAATTGAGCTTTCAAATATTGTATTTCGAAATATTGTTCACGTTCTTTTAGAAATACAGTTGACTGATTTTGTTTGTAAACTGTGTCATTTTGAAGATGTTCTTTACAATTTTGTAAAGCATGTTCAAGAGAAATTGAGTGTTGTTCAAGTTTTGAAAAAAAAATTAATAGCTCATTATACTCTTGTTTACCAACATGTTTAGTTTGTTTGGAAAGCTCAATTTTAAGACGTTTACATTCTTCTATTTTATCAAGATACAAACTTTGCAATTTAGTTTGCTCATCAATATCAACTAAAGAATGCAAATAAGAACACATAATATCCTTTGAATCACACTCTTGGAGAAGTAGATCAAATTCATTTGAAAAATTAGATTTCTCATATTCAATTTTGTCAACCATTTTTTAAGTGATTGAACGTACTGTAAATCTGCAAACATCTCTTGTTTAAGATCACATTCAAATTGACAAGCATCATTCTTTGACTTTGTTGCAAGAGGAATTAACAGATTTTTCAAAAGCGTGGTCATATCTTGCATAGTTGGTTGACACCATTGATCATATGTATGTTTTTGCCAAGCTAAATCAACAATTTCTTTAAAGTGATTTATGTTATTTGTACTTACATTAAAAGCTTGTCTACTCTTGCTTAACGACTCTTGAGTAGGTAGAAAACGTATGTTTTTAGCAATGTTTGGCTTATATTTAACAAAAGTTTTTCTCTACATTCTCTTTCGAGTCTTATTGGCGTACCACAACTGATCAAGATATGCATGTGTTGGTGGTTTAAAATTTTCATAAAGACTGTTTTGTTTTGGGTAATCATATGGTTTAACAGTTTGTTTATGTAATTTTGATCTACTCTCTTGTTCAAGAGTCAACGTCTCTTCCCTATCGGGGGCAAATATGTTTGTAAGATCATCTTTGTCATATGAGATCTCATACAAACATGGTTTCTCAGATTGAGCTTTCTTGAGGTACTTAGGATTTGCAAAACTCGGTCTACTATTATATATTGATCTCGGTTTAGGAGCTAACATATGAATGGTTTGAATCGATTGATTTCTTTTGTAGACAATTTCATTTAAAAACTTTACTTGTTTTTTTAAAGAAATATGTTTTTCAATATCCTTTTCTTGTCTTGTTTTGAAATCCTGTATTACCTTGTTTTTCTCTTTGATAAGACTTTCATAACTTGAAATTGTGAAAGAATTCTATTTTACTAACTCATCGTTTTTCTCTTTGACTAGAGAAATTTCATATCCTTTTGTTTTCAAAATTTCCTTTTTGTCAATTTCATGTTGGGCTAATAATCCTAGAGTTTCTTTCAATTTATGTTCAAGTTTATCATTTTCAATTATACGATCATGGTATCTCTTGTACTTCTCAAGCTCAATGTCTTTTTCATGAAGTGCAACTAAATATCTATCTCAAGTTCTATTTGATTCATTAAGAATAGATTTGCACTCCTTCAATTCATGAGTGAGTGATGTATTTGTGTTCCTTAATTGCTTTTGAATCTTTTTGTTTTCATCAATATCGAGTTTTAAATTTGCAATTGAGTTAGCAAGCACGACACGCTCATCTTCATGATCATCAACATACTGGTCACCCTTAATTTCTTTATTACACATATCTAATGAATCAGGTGTGGTATTACTATCAACCTTTTCCATCAAGGATGCGTCATTAAGAAATTCAGGTTGCTCAGTATGTTGAGTTTCAACAAAAAGCACATTATATTCAGCAGTATATGGTACCTCAGCCATTGGTTCTATGTCATAGGAAGGTATGATATTCGTATCATCCTCATAATTGCTTCTTTTATTGCATTCATTCCCTAACCTACTGCTTTCCTTTCCAAATGTACTGCCTTTATTCTCTGATCTTTTATCATTCCCTGTCTTGCTACAATCATTCTCTGAATAGTGTACATTCCCTTTGTCTGATACAAACCCATTGCTGACTTTGTTTCCTGAACTAGCATCCATTGCTTTAAGATCTTGAATTTTGCACTCTTGAATCTGTAACTTTTTGTCATTCAACTTTAGTCAACCTTTTCTGAATCTCTTGTTGATTAAGTGCTCTTTCAACAATACATTGCTCAATGCAGTCCATGTGTTGAATTATCAAGTCTTTGAAGGATTGAGCTTCCATTTAAGTGTAATCTTTAAAGTTCTTTCTTACATGGCGACCATCGTAATTTGAAGGTTTTAATTCTTCTAAATACAAGAACTTGTCAAACTGCACTTTGATCACACTTATATCAGACTTGGAATCCTTCTCGTGAAGTGTTTCTTTGTTGAATTGCTTTTCTAAGTTATTCATGTTGTGAAATAACTCAAACTTGAAAGTTCTGATGTCATTACTAAAGAGGCTTGAAAATGCTCGTTGAAATAAGGGACAGTTAGGGAAAGTATTCCTTTTGAGACGTTGAGTGGTTGTTTTGAGTGCATTAAATTCGTTCAAGGAATTCTATTTCAAGATCTTTGCTTGCATTTGCATTCGTTGCATCTCTTGTTCCTCTAAATCTGAACAAGAAGAAAAAGTATCTTTCATTTCCATTTTACCGTGAATGATGAAGTGAAAATAATTTGTAGGATCTTAAGTAGGTAAAGTGATGTTGTGGTTTTGTTTTTGAAATCGTTGTTAACGTTAAAGTACTTGAGCTTAATTAACGATTATAAAAAAACTTAAAATAAGGACTAATGTAGAAACTATTTTAAGACTAAAGGTTAAATAAAAAAATTAAAAAACAAAGAAACTATAAATGAAGAATGTTTGAAAAGTAAAGGATAGTATTGAAAAACTTTTAAAAGCTAGGGATTAATAGTAAACATATTATTTAACTAAGGTTTAAAGTTTAACATTTTGAAAACTAAAGGTTTAAAATGTAAACTTTTTACACTTAAAAGTTAAATGTGGAAAATATTAATTTTAAACAATATTAAAAAATCATCATGCACGAAATATACAAAGTCTTCATCTTCTTCGTTAATAGAGCGCATACAGTTTAGGTTTCGCGGAGTCGTGTGTTAATTATCAATAAAAAATAAACATGTTACGATGATCGTTGAGAGATCGCAATTCTAATGATAGTCTTTAGAAGAGCTGCGAACAACCGAAACTCGAAACCCGCAAAACCGTAATAACTAGAAATGAACCTGAAACTTGTATTGAACGAAATGATTATTCTGAAACTGTATTTCGCTTGTTAATTCAAGTTTTATTTCACTTGTATATTTCGCTGTTACCAAAAGTTGTATATTTTGCTGTTTCCAAAAGTTGTATATTTCACTGAAATGAGGCTGTATATTTCGCTGAAATGAGGCTGTATTAATCTTAAAGATTCATAACCATAGTCGGAGAGGATAAAATAAGAACTTAGCCATATTATTAAGAATGAGAGGAAAAGGAAGATGTGTGTGTGTTTCTAGAGACAGAAGGGAAAGCACACACACTATGAGATACAAAATAGTTATCCCCACCCTCCTATGAAAGTATATGAGGGGTATATATAGGCCTAGTGACACCTAACTATCCTAACTAGTCATTATTAGTCCCTACGTGTCACACCTTGTGTAAACTATTACAATTCCGTATAAGTCAACATATTTTAAGGCTAACATAGATATTGACTACACACAAGTCACTTAATAATTTATCTATCCGGGAACATATCCTTCCCGTGCATAGAAATCAACTACGCTGGAGTCGTTTGATAATTTATCTAGCAGGGAGTATAACCTTTCGTTAAAGGTTCTTCCTAAGTGAATTAGGCTTAGGGAATAATGGATATTGACTACACTCGAGTCACATAAGAATATATCCATCAGTCGTCCCGTGAGAGACACTCAGGCTGTAAAGTGACATACACTTTCTTTAGACAGTGACTACAAATTTCATTGACGGTAACAAGAACCAGCGGAGTTACTCAAGTTTTCTATCTAGAATCTATAACCTTTCGTTGAATAGACATTGACTACGCGGAGCCACTTGATAATTTGTCTAACCAGATACACAACCTTCTAGTTATAGACATTGACTACGCGGAGCCACTTAATAATTTGTATATAGTTTCACGTGTAATACGCATGGTTCTTATCGTCATTGTTATTCGTACTTTGGCCTCCACCCAATGATTGTCTCCTATATTTAGTCCTGCAACATAAAACATGAAAGCTTTTTTGCCTTCTCCCGACAAATGCAATATATCACCTGTGTCAATACAGGATCGGATCACAACAACCGTGACACAATCGATAGAGGTATCACACCACTATAGTCCCCATAGTTGATCGGTACTATATCTTATTAGTATCGTTGAACTTATATACTAAATTGTGTATTAATCGCATATTCAAGTAGCAACACGGAGAATGTACTTCTGTGGTTGTGTTGATTTTAGAGTACATGTCTAAGTATTATATATATATATATATATATATATATTACTTTCGAGTAAAAAGCTAATTATGAAGTAATATTTCACATGCGCCAAAATAAATTTCGGGCTAATATAGTTAACGAATTTATCGTATCATAATAGTCCTCATATTTTAATGACATCGTATTTTACTGGTATCATTGAGTTTAGAATAAATGTACTTTTACTGTACCTCAATTATTAACAAATACTACGGAGGATTTAACTATAGGGCATAAAATTTTGTTATTACATCGTGTTTACTAAACTTGTTAGTTTTTTAAATATGAATTTCCATTGAATAGTATTAAAAGTTAGTTTTACAAAACCTAACATGCATGTGGAGGCCAATTCTATTCGTAGTCTTTGCATGTATAAGTAATCGTTTTCTCCATATTTTCATGCCCGTCATGGCATTAAATAAAGGTACAGAGCAATGTAATGACGAAATATTTTTTAATTTTACGAAGGTCGAATAAGGATAGAGCTTTGACGCGTCGATAACCGGAGGTCACACAAGAGTCGACCACAGATCAATATCCGGAGGTCACACAAGCAATGAGATATCAAGGAGGAAACCATAAAATAACCAGATCTTTTAGCACCGGTAAATAATAAAAAAAAAAAAAAAATTATTTTTTAATAATTAAAAAAATTTATCATTTTTACAACTTTAAAAAAAAACATCATAAAAAATAGATTTACATTTAAAATAAAAAATTAATAAAAATTAATTTGTATATAGTTTCACGTGTCATACGCATGGTTCTTATCGTCATTGTTATTCGTACTTTGGCCTCCACCCAATGATTGTCTCCTATATTTAGTCTTGCAACATAAAACATGAAAGCTTTTTTGCCTTCTCCCGACAAATGCACAATTATTATCAACCTGTGTGCAATACAGATCGGTCACAAAACCGTGATCACAATACGTTGGAGGTATCACTACCACTATAGTCCCCATAGTTGATCGGTTATTATTTCTTATTTGCTATAGTTGAACTTATATACTTAATTTATGTATTATTAGAATATTCAAGTAGCAAAAACGGAGAATGTAACTTCTGTGGTTGTGTTGTTTTTAGGAGTAATGTCATAAGTTATTTTATATATATATATATATTATATATTTAATATTTATATATATTATATATATACTTTTTTTTTACTTTCGGAGTAATAAAGACTAATTATGAAGTATTTGTAACATGAGCCACAAATTAATTTCGGGCTTATATAGTTACGAATTTATCGTCTCATAATTGTCTATATTTTAATGGACATGTATTTTATGGTATCATTGAGTTTAGAATAATTGTATTTTACTGTAACCTCAATTTTTAACTAATATACGGAGGATTTATCTATGGGCATAATTTTATTATTTTTATTAAATCGTGTTTATAAACTTGTTAGTTTTTTATAATATGATTTTCCATTGAATAGTAGTATTAAAAGTTAGTTTTACAAAACCTAACATGCATGTGGAGGCCAATTCTATTCGTAGTCTTTGCATGTATAAGTAATCGTTTTCTCCATATTTTCATGCCCGTCATGGCATTAAATAAAGGTACAGAGCAATGTAATGACGAAATATTTTTTAACTTTACGAAGGTCGAATAAGGATAGAGCTTTGACGCGTCGATAACCGGAGGTCACACAAGAGTCGACCACGGATCAATATCCGGAGGTCACACAAGCAATGAGATATCAAGGAGGAAACCATAAAATAACCAGATCTTTTAGCACCGGTGAAGGTGGTGGATCTTCGAATTTCGGAGTAAACCAGAAAATAACCGGACCTCGTGTCCGCGGTATCAAGGAGTTAAAATATTTGACCAAAAATTTATGTAACTTAGAGGTTCGTATTACAACTTGTTCGTAGATTACTAGATATATAATCTTAGCTAGTATGTCCACATGGCCTATCGCCAACATCATATGCCAATAAAATCTTTCAAGACAAATATAAGACGATCTTAAAAAATGTTTACCCGACACGTGTCTCTTGTGTCTTAGGGTTTTAGTTGCTTGAGCGACATAAAAAATATATTTTTCCTAGAAGCTTGAATTTCTAATAGCTTATGTATATTTTATTAAGAATAGACTTACCGTCTAGTAAATCCTTTACATCCCTGTTTTAATGAAAATTGCAAATGCCTTTAAAAATGGTCAATGGTTTTACATAGAAGTTGTCATAAAAGAGGCCTATCACTTTCTTTAGTCTATATATCTAGTGGTATATCAGTGGCTTAGCGTATATACCGCAATATTTGACCAAGAAACACTATAAGCTTACTTAAACTCACGTGATGTATAAAGCACAAAATTTGAGTAACGGTTTGTCAAGAAAGTAGCAAGATGCTCTGATCACTTTTGCTTGTGTTTAATTCACTTTATTTTTATTATGGGTAGGTGGGGCAATATATGCATTCCAATTTTTACATATCACATTAAATTTAAGAGTTAATTACATGTTTGGTCCTTGTGGTTATGCCCAAAATGCATGTTTCATCTTAAAATTTTAAAAATTACACCAATGGTCCCTGTGGTTGTCCTAATTGGGTTGTCCGGTCATTTGACTGATTTCCCATCCAATTGGATGTTAGCTACGAGGGCATTTTTGTCACACCATAGCAATAATACCACAATGACCATATTTGCAATATCCTTTCCCTATTAAACTCCCGCCTTTATGTACACAACTACCAAACTTGTTTACTCTCGGATTGTACAATAACTACCAAAATGATACTATCGATCATTCTTGTTTCCTCTCTCGAAGATGCCACTCACTCTGACATTGGATTCAATTAAAGTTGTAACATTTCGTATTTTCAGGTCATTTTATGACTTCAAATATTCTATTATTTATTTTTAGGCTTTTGCGCGTTTACTTTAAATATTCATCATTTAGTTGATCGCGTAAACTAAAAATCAACAATCAACGTAAACGGGCATCAAACAAATTAAAGTTTACGTCAAACAAGCATTATATTATTTTTACGAAAATAATAATCAACTTTTCATATTTTATTTTTATTGGATACGTAAAGCGTTTACGTTTCGCAATAAATTACGTTTAGGCATACCCGAAAGCATCTATACCTATCTATACCTTAACAAATACTCACTATTATACCCAATACCCAAAATTTATAAAACTCTTACCTATTTACTCACCCTTTCCGTCACACATAAGAATTCAAGTGATATGATACAAAGTTTTAGTTATAAGATCATACACTTTTCCATATTTAATCTAAACTTCATATACAACATGTGCAAGTATTCTACACATGAAATATCAAGAAACAAATCTTGGTCTCCCTTTTTCTTCCTTAATTCACGGCAACAACAAGAGTAGGGGACAAATAGCACACCAAAAATCTTTAGCTACGGTCTCTCTTATAAACATGTTCCAGTGGACTAGCTTTTTGACAACAGACTTCCACTAACTTTTACTCCTTTATTAACGTCCCCCAACTCTCATGTTATATACTTGGATTATCAAATAGTGATCTTGATAACTTGGATTAAATATAATTGCATACAAAGTCTTTCATACTCTCATTCCGAGTAAAACTTTAAACTCACTCAGATTCTCTTGTTTCTCTCTAGCCATACACGGCTCAACATAAACACCAAGAACAATTCATAAGTTTTTATTTTAGCAATCACACAAGGGTTCTAGTATTCTTAAGAGTTTGGTTTTGGAAACTTGGGTATATTTATATATATTTTTTTTTTTTTATCTATATAAATATATATATATATATATATATATATATATATATATATTATATATTTATTTATATTATATATTATATATATAACTTTGTATTTAAACTTTCACAAGTAATCCATCCATGAACTTTATCAAGTGTAAACCATACAATAATAAGTGTGTTTTTGTATTTTTAAGCGTTATTTCACTACAATAAAGACTAAATTGATTATATATATATATTTTTATTATATATATATATATGTTCTTCTATATATATCAGATATTATATATTATATAAGATGTATGTTAGTATGTATATGTATGTTTATATATGTCTTATATATGTGTCTATATATGTATATATATGTTGTATTACTTTGTTTATATATGATGTTAATATATATGTGTATTATATATGTGTGTGTATCTGTTTATTATTCATATATATATATATTTACATACTATTTTCTTGTTAATCACACTTAGCGTTTATCTTTTCATGAGTTAAAAAATAAAATGTACATATGTGATATTCACACCTATGTATTCTTGTAGTGAAATAATGCTTAAAATACAAAGAACACACTTATTATGGTTATGGTTTAATTTATAAAGTTCATGGATGATTACTTGTGAAAGTTTCAATACAATATATATATATATATATATATATATTTATAGATTTATCACAACGGAAAAATTATTGGACAAATGTTAGACTAGAGGCTTAAATATATATGATTTGTTGTCATGATTATATAGCTATGCTGGTTTTGTAGCCATTTTATTTAAGTTAAAACTTCTAAAAACAAGTTTATAAAACCTTATAAAAACTCAAAACATTCTGATCAAATTCGAAAAATAAAACATTTATTTTATATTTTATTAAAATAGTACTTTTCAATACGATCGTAGGCATATAAAGAACTCGAAAATCCGAGCTATAACGCAGAAGTTACGCCGTTTGCAAGTTTACAATAATAAATAATTTTATAAAAAAAATAAATTACTGTTCATTACAGAAACTTTTTAGAAAATATCTTATTTAGATAGAATTTTTAATTACGAGGACGTGCTCTAAAGAATCACTAAAAATGGAATTAAAACGAGCAAGTTGATTTTTGCGAGATTACAATAACTAAATATATAAAAATAGTTTATATAATTTATAAACAGTAAAAAGTTACTGTTCATCAGTAACTAAAATATTATAAATATAATATTTTGATAGATTTTTTTAATACGAAACCGTGAACATAAAGAACGTATTAAACAGAGTTAAAACGAGAAAGATACGCACTATTTTTATACTTGTGCACTATTTCCTGATATGAATAGTGTTGGTTCGTTTTTAATAAAAAATTACCAAAATTTTTTTAATATCACTTATATAATATTTAACTTTATAAATATTATTTTACAAGACGATTGAACTACTTATACGAT
This sequence comes from Tanacetum coccineum, assembly GCA_026074375.1. Classification (NCBI taxonomy): domain Eukaryota; kingdom Viridiplantae; phylum Streptophyta; class Magnoliopsida; order Asterales; family Asteraceae; genus Tanacetum; species Tanacetum coccineum. Next base: position 25,337 of record BQNB010057833.1, read on the forward strand.
AACATTATACAAATAATAAAAACGTTAAATCAAGTGTTTATAACAAAAAGTATTAGTTGGTGGTGTAACATTATAACTTGTGATGTGGTATTTACATTAAGTACATTAGACTCATTCGACCTATAATTACTTAGGTTGCATTCGGACATTCGCGTGACGTTTTCACTTATTTGATATTCGCTATCCGTTCATTCACTTGAGGTGAGTTCATAGCCCCATGTTTTTACGATTACAATGATTTACAACTTTTGGGGTGAGAAACATGCATTGTTTTACAAATTGGATGCAAGTGTACATTTTAACATGATTACGTGTTTGCCTAAGTAGCGATAACCCACTGAGCCCATTATCATGAACTGTCAATTACTGAGTAAGCGCGAATGTTATAAATAGATCTATTTGGGATTGACCTCCCTGTTCGGGTGAGTAGCGCTCACTGTGCCGGTTTGCCGGACAACGAACGTATACCATGTCGGATTTGGGATGTTGCGGGTTAGAACATCATCAAGGGCAATGTAGGCAATTTATATTGCAATTCATACATGTCGAGCTTCAGTGTCATGAGCTTAGGGAAACGTAATTACATTTTGTGATGTTTGCATCTGTTGCATTATCATACACTTGGAAGTCTTGCGGTCCTACATTATATTTACATAAACCTGTGAATTCACCAACTTTATGTTGACGTTTTAAAGCATGTTTTTCTCAGGTCAATAATGTGCAAGTCAAGGATACATTGGTGGTCGTTATTTTGGATGTCATTGCATAAAGATTTAGAAGCATTACATTTTGGGGATTTTGTTATGTTTTAAAATCTTTACATTTACAAGTGAACATGTTAAGCCGTTGTGCTTTTGTAACAAACAATTTCAGTTATTCTAATGTATCAGTTTTCAAACGACTCATATAGAGGTCGTTCTCATATCTTGTGCTATTGATCTATGAAGTAACACTCCCGGACACATTATTCCACTGCGACCCGATTTGGGGGTGTTACAGATTGGTATCTAGAGCCAAGGTTATAGAGAACCAGGTCAAATGCTTTTACTTGGACTATAACCGTTTTCAAACATTGCATCATACAAAGGGGTTTTCACAGGACATACACTCACTAGTTGTTGCATTAGTTGGTTAGACTAGATGTTGTCATGATTAATATACATGTTATAATATACTATGTCTATTACTATAAGGGTCTTATAATGATACTTATATAAGCTACTTTTGTTGTCACAGATACAGTCATGTCATCAGACGAAGCATCATCTAAGGTTACTTATACATCCATCTCGAGTGATTACAAGGAGCCATCTGACGTAGGTTCTCTAGGAGTTGTCGTATATGGATACGATGGACTCATGCATCCGGTAGACCCACCATCATCAGATTACATGCCTGGCCCGGAGGAGCCAAAGCAGGCACCACTCTCACCAGATTACGTGTCGGGACCAGAGTACCCCGAGTACTTGGCCCCATCTAACGAGGAGGTTCCCATTGAGGATCAGCCTTATGCTGCTGCTGATTCACCCATAGCCCTATCTCCGAGCTACATTGCTAATTCAGATCTGGAGGATGAGTCTGAGGATGGTCCCATGGACTATCCAGCTGATGGAGGAGATGATGATGATGATGACTCGTTGGGGGATGATGTTGATGACAAGGACGAGGAGGAGGCCTCTGAGGAGGATGAGGATGAGGAGGATAAGGATGAGGAGGAGGAGGAGGAGCACCTAGCTCAGGCCGACTCTACTGCTGCTGCTTCTCCAGTTGTGGACCATGTCCCCTCCGCTGAGGAGACAGAGCCATTCAAGACTGATGAGTCTGCAGCGACACCACCACCACCACCCGCATATCGTACCACTGCTAGGATGTCTATCCGAGCTCAGACACCTATACCATTTCCGTCCGAGACAGAGGTTGACAGACTTCTTGCCATACCTACTCCGCCACCATCTCCACTCACTTCATTATCATAAACACTTCCTCGGATACCCTCACCGCCTACTACTAGCCCTACTTACACTGAGGCACCTTTGGGTTACAGGGCAGCCGAGATCCGGTTAAGGACTGCATCACCACCATCATTACCTTTATCCTTACCACTACCATTACGACCACCTATCATACTTCCACACACCAGAGGATCTATGGTTCTGATGAGAGCTGTTGCACCATCCACCTACATCCTAGCACCTCGATCGAGGACATCACCATCAGGGACACCACCAATCTTACCCATACCATTACCTACATCATCATTACCTTTACCTTTACCCTCTACTGACCATAGAGCGGATGTTCCCGAGGATGTGTTACCACCTTGGAAGAGGTTATGCATTGCTCTCGGTCTTAGATTTGAGGTCGGGGAGAGTTCTTCTGTCGCTGCTGCTAGGTCTACTGAAGGCTTTAGAGCAAATTATGGTTTTGTTGGCACTCTGGATGCCGAGATTAGATGTGACCCAAATAGAGAGGTAGGTTACAGGATTACTGACGTTTGGGTGGACCTAGCTGAGGCTGCAGAGGAGATACCACCGACTACTTTGGCAGAGTTGAGTCAGAGGGTAACAGATTTTGTCACTACTATCAGGCAAAATACATATGAGATTTATGTAAGGCTTGACCATGCACAAAGTGATCGATCTTTGATGACCGGTCAGCTCAACGTGCTATGCAGAGATAGGCGCTACCATGCCAACACTGCTTTACTTGTTGAGAGAGAGGCTAGGGTTGCCTAAGAGGCATGGGCACACTCTATGGATGCCAGCCATAGGGCAAGTTCTGAGGTTATGACATTACGGACTACGGTCTCAGCACTCCAGACTGAGAATGGAGAGTTACAGGCAGCAGACCGCAGATGACAGATATAGCTTCTAGAGGCACTAACTCAGGTGAGAACGTTACAGACTTAGATTGTTGTACTATAGAGACAAAGGATCGAGGACAGTGATAGGCTGACACAACACATTTAGCATGAGCATGACCGTTTCAGAGAGTTTCAGCGCACTAGAGATGTTTCACCAGAGGATGCTGACAGTTCTTCTTAGATTGTACCATGTGATTAGCTATTTTGTATAGCCTAATAAGTATTACGGGTAACTCCCGGCTAGTAGGGCTCTAGGTTTTATTTTCATCTTGTAACCTAATGGTAGTGATCATTTTGTAACCGAACCGGTCATGTATGTTTTCCAGATTATATATGAAATGGATGTATTATGTCATGTCAATGTGATCTCAAAGTTTACTATATACCTCTCTTGTGTTGTGATCTCACTTTATTTATTGTGTATATGTCATGTCGCGGTTATGATTGTATGAAATCTAACGTGTATTATATTTTCTTGTAATTTTAAGAAAATGCCTCTAAGGAAAGCACCCAGAACCAGAACCACCTCGCCATTGCCACTGCCACCACCCCAATGACTGATGCTGTTATCAGGGCATTAATATCTCAAGGCGTGGCTGATGCTTTGGCTGAGCATGAAATTCAAAGAAACAATAACCTCAATGGCGATGGAAGCCAAGGTTTTGGAAGTGGTATTGCAAGACCTATGCGCCCTACTCGTGAGTGCACTTACACTGACTTTTACAAATGTCAACCCATGAACTTCAAAGACACTAAAGGAGTTGTTGGTCTAACTCAATGGTTTAAAAGAATGGAGACTGCTTTCAATATCAGTAACTGTGCAGTCGAGAACCAAGTTAAGTTTGCTACTTACACCCTTTATGGTATTGCCTTAACGTGGTGGAAATCCCATGTTAAGATAGTTGGTCATGATGCCGCTTACGGCGTGCCTTGGAACACACTTATGAAAATGATGACTGCTAAGTACTGCCCTCGGAATGAGATCAAAAAATTTGAGATGGAGATCTGGAAGTTGAAGGTAAAGGGTACTGACTTGGCAAGTTATACTTAACGCTTTCAGGAGTTAGATTTATTGTGCGGGAGGATGTTTCCCGAAGAGTCTGATAAGATTGAAAAGTATGTCGGTGGTCTTCTCGACATGATACATAGGAGTGTAATGGCATCTAAGCCGAAGACAATGCATGATGCAATTGAGTTTGCAACTGAGCTGATGGATAAGAAGATCCGCACTTTTGCTGAACGTCAGGATGAGAATAAAAGGAAGTTTGAGGACACTTCAAGGAATAATCAGAACCAACAAGAACAAAATAAGAGGCAGAACACTGGTAGAGCCTACACTGCTGGGCCTAGTGAGAAAAGGGAGTATGGTGGATCTCTGTCAAAATGTTCCAAGTACAACTACCATCATAATGGTTCATGTGCACCGAAGTGCAACAAGGTTGGCCACCTGGCCCGTGATTGCAGGAGTTCTGGCAATGCTAACACTAGTAACACTTAGAGAATCACTGGAGCTAATCAGAGGGGTACCGGTTGCTATGAATGTGGTGCTCAAGGGCATTTTAAGAGGGAATGCCCAAAGTTGAAGAACAACAACCATGGTAATCAAGGTGGAAATGGAAATGCTCCAGCAAAAGTGTATGTGGTGGGAAATGCAGGGACAAACCCAGACTCCAATGTTGTTACGGGTACATTCCTTCTAAACAACCACTATGCTTATATCCTATTTTATATTGGTGCCGATAGGAGTTTTGTGTCTACTGCATTTAGCTCCCAAATTGATATCACACCAACTACATTAGACCATTATTACGATGTTGAACTAGCTGAAGGGCAAATAATTGGGATAAACACTATCATTTGGGGTTGTACATTAAACTTCTTAAATCATCCATTCAATATTGACTTAATTCCCGTAGAACTTGGTAGTTTTGACGTCATAATTGGTATGGATTGGTTGGCAAAGTACCATGTTGTCATTGTTTGTGCCAAGAAAATCGTTCGTATTCCCTAGGGAAATGAAACGTTGATTGTTCGTGGTGACGGAAGCGACCGGGGAAACGAGACTCATTTGAACATCATCTCGTGCACTAAAACGCAAAAGTACATTCTAAAAAGATGTCATGTCTTTTTGGCACATATTACTACAAAGAAGACTGAAGACAATTCGGGGGAGAAGCGACTTGAGGACGTACCAATCGTTCGAGATTTTCCTAAAGTATTTCCTGAGGACTTGTCGGGTCTTCCACCGACTCGACAGGTGGAATTTTAGATTGATCTGATACTTGGTGATGCACCGGTAGCACGAGCACCTAACTATTAGCTCCATCTAAAATGAAGGAATTGTCAAACCAACTCCAGGACCTTTCCGACAAAGGCTTCATAAGGCCAAGTTCCTCACCTTAGGGAGCTCCGTTATTGTTTGTCAAGAAGAAGTATGGATCTTTTCGAATGTGCATCGACTACCGAGAACTAAATAAGCTAACGGTGAAGAATTATAATCCACCCCCAAGGATCGACGATTTATTTGATCAACTACAAGGATCCAACGTTTATTCTAAGATAGACCTGCGATCAGGTTATCATCAGCTTCGAGTACGTGAAGAAGATATTCTAAAGACGGCATTCAGAACTCGATATGGTCATTACGAGTTCCAAGTTATGCCATTTGGTTTAACGAACGCATAGGCGGTATTGACGATATCCTCATCTATTCAAAGAACAAGAAGGAACATGAAGAACATCATAATGCAATTCTGGAATTGCTTAAGAAAGAGGAGTTGTATGCTAAATTCTCTAAATGTGAATTTTGGATTCCCAAGGTATAATTTCTCGGCCACGTAATTGATAGTCAAGGCATTTACGTGGATCTCGCCAAGATCAAATCCATAAAAGATTGGGCATCTCCTAAGACACCAACGGAGATTCATCAATTTTTAGGTCTTGTTGGGTATTACCAAAGATTCATTGAAGGGTTTTCAAAGATCACCAAGTCAATGACCAAGCTTACTCAGAAAGGAGTTAAGTTTGATTGGGGTGACAAGGAGGAAGCCGCCTTCCAGTTAATAAAGCAAAAGTTATGCAGTGCGCCAATTCTGGCTCTACCTGAAGGAAGCGGGGATTTTGTAGTTTATTGTGATGCTTCGCATAAAGGACTGGGTGTTGTATTAATATAAAGGGAGAAAGTAATTGCTTATGCATCATGCCAATTGAAATTTCATGAGAAAAATTATACGACTCATGATTTGGAACTTGGATAAGTGTACGGTGTTCATAGATCACAAGAGTTTACAACACATTCTTGATCAAAAAGAGCTGAACATGAGGCAACATTGTTGGTTAGAGTTGCTCAGCGATTACGATTGTGAATTACATTATCGCCTGGGGAAGGCAAACGTAGTGGCCGATGCCTTAAGCCGTAAAGAACGGAATAAGCCATTACGAGTTCGAGCCTTAGTCATGACTATTGGTTTGAATCTCCCCAAACAAATTTTGAAAGCTCAAATAGAAGCACAGAAAGTAGAGAACTTTAAAAAGGAAGACGTAGGAGGTATGATCAGGAAGGATATACCGAAGGAAAAGTTAGAACCCTGCGCTGACAGAACTTTATGCTTAAATGGCAGGAGTTGGTTGCCATGTTATGATGATTTAAGGACTGTGATCATGCACGAGTCCCACAAGTTAAAATACTCTATCCATCCGGGTTCCGACAAGATGTATCAGGACATGCGGAAGCTATATTGGTGGCCCAATATGAAGGCCGACATCGCCACCTATGTTCGCAAATGTTTGACATGTGCTAAGGTCAAGGCTAAACACCAAAGGCCATGGGTTTGTTGGTGCAACCCGAGATACCTCAATGGAAGTGGGATAATATCACTATGGATTTTGTCACAAAGCTTCCTAAGTCGTCACAAGGTTATGACACCATCTGGGTGATTGTTGACCGACTCACTAAGTCTGCACTCTTCTTACCCATGAGGGAAACTGATCCCATGGAGAAATTGGCGAGAATGTACCTAAAGGAGGTAGTCACGAGGCATGGAATACCCGTCTCAATCATTTCTGATCGTGACGGTAGATTCGCATCAAATTTCTAGAGGTCACTTCAGAAGGCTTTGGGTACTAGCTTAGATATGAGTACCGCCTATCATCCAGAGACTGACAGACAAAGCGAGAGGACTATTCAAACTCTCGAGGATATGCTGCGTGCTTGTGTGATCGACTTTGGAAAGGGTTGGGTTAAACATTTGCCATTAGTTGAGTTTTCATATAACAATAGTTATCACGCTAGCATCAAGGCTGCACCATTTGAAGCCCTTTACGGTCGAAAGTGTCGTTCACCTGTTTGTTGGGCCGAGGTTGGAGAAGTTTAACTCACCGGTCCAGAAATAGTTCAAGAGACAACCGAGAAGATCATCCAGATCAAACAAAGGATTCAAGCCGCTCGTGATCGACAAAAGAGTTACGCCGATTTGAAGCGTAAGCCGATGGAATTTCAAGTTGGAGATAGAGTTATGCTTAAGGTTTCACCTTGGAAAGGGGTCGTACGTTTTGGCAAACGGGGGAAGTTAAACCCCAGGTATGTTGGACCATTCAAGGTGTTGGAAAAGGTTGGATTCGTTGCTTGCAAGCTTGAGCTTCCTTAAGAGTTGAGCAGGGTTCACAGTATGTTTCATGTATCCAACTTAAAGAGGTGTTATTCCAACGAACCATTAGCCGTTTCGTTGGATGGAATTCATATTGATGATAAGCTCCATTTTATGGAGGAACCCGTAGAAATCATGGATCGAGAAGTCAAACGGTTGAAGCAAAGCCGTATCCCAATTGTCAAGGTTCAGTGGAACTCTAGGAGGGGTCCTCAGTTCATATGAGAACGTGAAGACCAATTTCAAAAGAAGTATCCGCATCTCTTCACTAAACTCGTACCTTCGTCAAGTGTCACGACTTGAGCCTTGGGGACAAGGCTCTTCTAACGTGAGGAGACTGTAACATTTCGTATTTACAGGTCATTTTACGACTTCAACTATTCTATTATTTATGTTTAGGCTTTTACGCGTTTACTTTAAATATTCATCGTTTAGTTGACCGCGTAAACTAAAAATTAACAATCAACGTAAACGGGCATCAAACAAATTAAAGTTTACGTCAAACAAGCATTATATTATTTTTTTCGAAAATAATAATCAACTTTTCATATTTTATTTTTATTGGAAACGTAAAGCGTTTACGTTTCGCAATAAATTGCGTTTAGGCATACCCAGAAGCATCTATACCTTAACAAATACCCACTATTATACCCAATACCCAAAATTTATAAAACTCTTACCCATTTACTCACCCTTTCCGTCACACATAAGAATTCAAGTGATAGGATACAAAGTTTTAGTTATAAGATCATACACTTTTCCATATTTAATCTAAACTTCATATACAACATGTGCAAGTATTCTACACATGAAATATCAAGAAACAAATCTTGGTCTCCCTTTTTCTTCCCTAATTCACGGCAACAACAAGAGTAGGGGACAAAGAGCACACAAAATCTTTAGCTAGGACTTCTTATCAACATGTACCATTGAACTAGTTTTTGACCAACATCTTCCCACCTTTTCCTCCTTTACAAATGTCCCCCCCATCTCATGTTAATACTTGTATTCTTAAATAGTGATCTTGACTAACTTGGATTATATAAATGCATACAAGTCTTTCATACATCTCATTCCTAGTAAAAACTTAACACACATATCTCTTGTTTCTCTCTACCCCTACACGGCTCAAAAACAACACCAAGATCAATTCATAAGTTTTTATTTTATCAATCACACAAGTGTTCTAGTATTCTTAAGGGTTTGGTTTTGGAAGCTTGGGTATATTTCTAGCAAAGGTAAAACAAGGAGGAAGTTAGGGTTTTCATCACTAGGGTTTTGAAGTTGAGTTTTGATTTGTGTTTCTTTATTATCTTGCACTCTCTAAGGCCTTCTAAACCTTAATCTTTTTAATACTTTACTTACATGTTGTACATACTAGTTATCTTGTTAATCACCACTTAGGTTTATGTTTTCATGAGTTACAAAATAAAATGTACATATATGATATTCACACCTATGTATTATTCTAGTGAAATAATTCTTAAAATACAAAGAACACACTTATTATGGTTATGGTTTAACTTATAAAGTTCATGGATGATTACTTGTGAAAGTTTAAATACAAAGTTATATATATATATATATGTAGATTATCATGGACAAATGATGGACTAGAGGACTTAAAATATATATGATTTGTAGTAGGATATATTGTAGAGGACTTGCAGCCATTTTATTTATGTTTAAACTTCTAAAAACAAGTTTATAAAACTTTATAAAAATCACCAAACCTTCTGATCAAAATCAAAAAATAAAACATTTATTTTATATTTTATTAAAATAGTACTTTTCAATACGATTGTAGGCATATAAAGAACTCGAAAATCCGAGCTATAACAAAGAAGTTACGCCATTTGTAAGTTTACAATAATAAATACTTTTATAAAAATAATTTTATAAAAATAAATTATTGTTCATTACAGAAACTTTTTGGAAAATATTTTATTTAGATAGAACTTTTAATTACGGAGACGTGCTCGAAAGAATCACTAAAAACGGAATTAAAACGAGCAAGTTATGATTTTTGCGAGATTACGATAACTAAATATATAAAAATAGCTTTATATAATTTATAAACATTAAAAAGTTACTGTTCATCAGTAACAAAAATACAGTAACAAAAATATTATAAATATAATATTTTGATAGATTTTTTTAATACAAAACCGAGGACGTAAAGAACGTATTAAAAGAGAGTTAAAACGAGAAAGATACACACTATTTTTATACTTGTGCACTATTTCCTGACATGAATAGTGTTGGTTCGTTTTTAATAAAAATTTCACGAAACATTTTAGTATCACTTATATAATATTTATACGAGTTTTAACTTTATAAATATTATTTTACAAGACGATTGAACTACTTATACGATAACATTATACGAATAATAAAAACGTTAAATCAAGTGTTTTTAACAAAAAGTATTAGTTGGTGGTGTAACATTATAACTTGTGATGTGGTATTTACATTAAGTATATTAGACTCATTCGACCTATAATTACTTAGGTTGCATTCGGACATTCGCGTGACGTTTTCACTTATTTGATATTCGCTATCCGTTCATTCACTTGAGGTGAGTTCATAGCCCCATGTTTTTACGATTACAATGATTTACAACTTTTGGGGTGAGAAACATGCATTGTTTTACAAATTGGACGCAAGTGTACATTTTAACATGATTACGTGTTTGCCTAAGTAGCGATAACCCTCTGAGCCCATTATCATGAACTGTCAATTACTTTGTGTAAGCGCGAATGTTATAAATAGATCTATTTGGGATTGACATCCCCGTTCGGGTGAGTAGCGCTCACTGTGCCGGTTTGCCAGACAACGGACGTATACCATGTCGGATTTGGGATGTTGCGGGTTAGAACATCATCAAGGGCAATGTAGGCAATTTATATTGCAATTCATACATGTCGAGCTTCAGTGTCATGAGCTTAGGGAAACGTAATTACTTTTTGTGATGTTTGCATCTGTTGCATTATCATACACTTGTAAATCTTGCGGTCCTGCATTATATTTACTTAAACCTGTGAATTCACCAACTTTATGTTGACGTTTTAAAGCATGTTTTTCTCAGGTCAATAAGGTGCAAGTCAAGGATACATTGGTGGTCGTTATTTTGGATGTCATGGCATAAAGATTTAGAAGCATTACATTTTGGGGATATTTGTTATGTTTTAAAATCTTTACATTTACAAGTGAACATGTTAAGCCGTAGTGCTTTTGTAACAAACAATTTATGAAATCCAACGTATCAGTTTTCAAACGACTAATTTAAAGGTCGTTCTCATATCTTGTGCTATTGATCTATGATGTAACGCTCCCGGACACATTATTCCGTTGCGACCCTATTTGGGGGTGTTACAGTCGGCGGCAGCTGAATGGTGAGTGGTGGGAGGTGGCGGCCGAGATGGTGGATGGTGGATGATGGGAGGTGGCGGGTGAGATGGTGGGAAGGAAATGAGGATTAGGGTTGTAATTGATGGGTTTTCTAATCCCTAACTAGATTAACATAAAGCGGAAACAACAATTAATCTAGGACAAAAAAGAAACTAAACCCTAAAGGATCTTAACCTAATAAATAAAAGCAACTTAAAAGAAATAAATAAATAAATAAATAAGAAAATACTAACCTTTGAGAAAATCGGACGTCTCACACACAAACCACCTTGGTCGAACTTGGAGGCAAGTACTCAAACGAGAGTACCTCTAATAGCTCACACCCACGAACCAAAGAGAAAATGAATTCGAACTCCTAAAGTCTCGTTACACGAGTTGACTCTTACAAAGAGTATGAATGAAAAAGAGAGAATGGGTAAATAAAGCATTGACATGCCCCTCTATTTATATTGAGAGGATGTGGGATTCCCCCAAAAAATATCCCATTGGTCCCTTATGGGTATTCCCGGCCCGTTCAACTTAATACACCTTGTATTAGTTCATATTCAGCTCATGCTTCTTTATAATTAGCTTCTAATTAATTTACCAACTATTAATAAATTAATAAACCAATTAATTATACATATAATATTAATTCTAATTAATATCATCTCTCATTTATTATTTTCCTTAACGGTTCACTGAAGGCAACCCAAAAGGATTCTACTTTTAACGACAGTCTTACCAATTGGTTATGAACTTGGACACTAAATCTAACAGTAATGAAGAAGTGAAAAAAAAGGAAAAAATTATCTGTAATATTTAAGTAAGAAAAAACACATCTATCTTTTTATGTCCGAAAGAAAACAAACATATTTTTTTCTATATGTCTGCCCGCTGCAGACAAAAAAAAAGTTTTTTTTGAAAAAAACAAATAAAGGGGTAAGAAATGAAATATTGACCACTATTAAGTAACAACAACTTTCATTTCCCTCGACCAATCAATTGAACCGGTCCAGTAAATTCAATAGGTCAACCAAAACTCGACTTTGAAATACCATCATCCTGTCTATCAGTCGATCAAAATTAATAATACTCGAGTAGAAACAGTATTTGAAGAATCACCGGACGGACGGACGAAGTAGAATGGTTTGGGGCCTCTTTCCCGTCGACCCACTTCCAGGTTAACCAACAATCAACTTATTCTTTTTTCTTTCTTTCCAGCATTTCATCAAACACCTTCTCTGCATTCCATACAAACAAACCCTACTAAACTTACATTTATTTGCAGGGGAAGAAACTTATTATATCTTTAACAAAGCCACATATAAAGTCGGACGGAAAGGTATTTTACACTTTTTGATTTTTTGGGGGGCTAAGTGTGTGTCACTGCTTATTATCTTCTTTTTTATGTATAGGATGTGATATCATTGTTAATAAAGATAAAGGCGTTTCTCGCGTCCATGCTGAAATACTCGTTGATGCGTTAGACGACACCAAGAAGAAATCTTCGTCTGGAGTTAGGATAAGAGATTGTTCAAAGTATGGAACTTTTGTTAAGAAGCCTGTCGGGGTCAAACAAAAAGTTCACGAGTTTCCTAATAAGGAGATGGTGTTGGATGATTCCGACCTTGTTTCGTTTGGAACTGGTAATGCTACCTACAGGTATACCGAGTACAATTAGAAAAAAAATGTATTTGTTTATAGCATGTTGATAGAATTGTAATTGTCGGCAATGATATGTGCAGGTTCAGTTATGTCCCACTCGTGTTTTTTGTTTCTGGGTTGAAGGCTGCTCAGTTA
>BQNB010057834.1:6017-38038 GCA_026074375.1 Tanacetum coccineum
GAGAAACACTTGACAGAGAATATTCTAGAGAGAGAGTGTTTTCTTTTGTAAATGAATTTATGACTAGCTTGCCTCTTCTAAAGTTGGAAGAGGCTATATATAGTACTTACAATATACCGGGTATTCGTACCCGACTTAAAACCGAAAAACATACTATTAACTATTAAACTACGAGCTATAATAAACAGTAAAATACACGGGGTGACCGAGTCTTTTTCTAATAACTAACAATTTTCCCTATTGTCTTTGCCCAGACAGTACAAACGAATACGTTGTTGCCAAGACTCAAAGTCAGACCTATCAAGCATTGGTGGGCGGGTATCGGAACCGGCACACTGGATATCTTCAGAAAGATTAGCCATCATAATTGATTGTGAAATTATATGAGTTGATCGTTCAATGATTAGTGAGTGCATGTTAAAAGTAGTGAAGTTAAGTTAAGTGTTTTGTTGTTTTAGTTTGTTAAGTCTACAGGTTAAAGGTTTGAAAAATTATCCAAGTGTCCAAACAGTGTCTCAAACCACTGCCTAGGAGGTCAAAACGCTGCCTAGTCAAACCGTTGTCAAGAAGAAAATTAAACCAAACCGCTATGAAGAAATAACAGCCAAACCGCTGCCTAGACTTCAAACCGCCAGAGGTTCATTTAGTAAACCGCTATAAGGTAAAAATCTTCAAAACCTGTAAACAGACTGCTATGGTAAACCACTTCCTTGTCAAATCGCTATTAGTAAACCGCTATGAAGTATAGAAGTAAACCGCTATGAAAAGAACCAATCAAACCACTACCTAGAAATCAAGCTACCAGAGGTTTGCTTCCTAAACAGCCATGAAAAGAATAGACTTCGAAAAACCTGTAAAATGCTACTTCCAAACCGCCGTTACTAAAAGACAAACTGCTGTTATGTTCTATCTGACAAACCGCTGTCAAATAAGACAAACCACCGACAATACGATCTGACAAACCGCTACCGTACAGTACTTTATGTCAAACCGTTGCGTAGAAAATGGAAACAGAATACCAAACCGCCACTAAGAAAAAACAAACCTTTTCACCTAAAAATCACCCTTTTGAATGTTTTTGCCTTGTTTCTTTTGCACAATTAAGTACTAGAAGACTATAACAACTAGAAAAAACCTAAACTTTAACACAAACAACATCAAAATCTAGGTAAAATTAAAAACGTGCCATAAACCTTCAAAAGTACAAGTTTTGATCTAAACCAAGCAACAAAACGCACACATCCCATGAGCCCTGATACCAATTGTAGGATATTGGAAATCATAACACAATGGAGATGGTTAGGGTTAGCCGAATCTTAGAGAGAGAAAGAAAGGAGAGAAAACATTCTAGTGAGAGCAAATGCTATATTGAAATGAATTGACCAACCACCTCTACCATGGGATGGAAGAGGCTTATATAGTACTTACAAGACCGGCCCATAGGCCTTGGCATGGGCTTATGTATGTGGGTTTATTACCCAGCCCAATACCGTATGTAAAATACACGGGGTGACCGAGTCTTTTTCTTATATCTAACAACAACTACGTTTGAAAACTCTTATGCATTTTTTTTAATTTCGCGTCGTATCATTTCTGAACCAAACCTTATCTATTAGGTCATGACCAGGCATAATTGTATATCACCGTGTTATCATTCATTCCAGCTGATTTACTTCACCATTTACTGTGAGTTCATAGGCTCACACTTTTACTGCTTTTTGTACGTTTTCATGAATTTGGGATGAAAGCATTGCTTGCTTTTAAAAATGGACACAAGCATATTATGTTATCTTTGCCTGTTTATGTGTTGCCTAAGTTTTGCATACAAACCCACTATTACTCGAACTATCATGAACCGTTAATTTCCTATGACCGACTGGGTGGTTAAGTGAGCGCGAGTGAATAAATAGATCTATTAGGGCTAATAAACCCCATCGGGGTAAGAAGCGCTTACCTGTATCGGAGGTACCGATTCACGGATGAACGTCATGTCGAATTTCATTTTGTTTAGGTGATCTTTGGTTTGTGACACCTGTCAGGGCAACTTTACTTGGCATGATTATACATGCTGCTTTCGTTATTAGCTTTGGTTTCATGAGCTTAGTGCAACATAAACATTTTTATTGTGATATTGTATCTGTTATAGTAGTCACATACATTTTATAACTTGTGGTCCACACTATTACGTTTGTAAATAAACCTATGAATTCACCAACTTTTGTTGATGTTTTAAGCAATGTTTTCAGGTGCTTAGCTTGGATATCTGTCAAGGTGCTAGTTGAAGTCTTCTTATTGCGTGTCAGCCATTTTTAAGACTTCAGATTTATCATGCTTGTTAAACATTTTGCAAACTGTAATTTACGCTTCCGCAACTTTTAAAAGCTTCTTTTGAGATTATTGTAAGACTATTTATCTTATTAATGTAACAAGTATGATTTTCCAAACGTACCCCTTAGAGGTCATTCTTTGTACCTTGTGATTGTGATATCCATGACACGTCATGCCCCTAGTTATCTATTCCAACGGGACCCGTTTTGTAGGTGTAACAGATTGGTATCAGAGCCAGGTTACAGAGAACCAGGTAGTATATACTAGGTCTGGTCTATAACCAGTATGTGATCCTTATCTGAATTATATGTACCCTTATGTGTATCTATCTTTGCCTTACGTATATGATAATTATAATATTATATTAAGTAATAATTTCTTATCGTTTATTTTCTCTGCATCACGCATAGTTGATATAAAGAGATTTATATAAACTTTTACTTGTGAAGGTTATGGCCATTCCAGTTATTTTGATTTCGTCAAACTCTTCAGATGAGAGCGTGAGATTATTCCCCTCTCGGATCATTTTGTTCGGCACTATTCCAGCTGAGATTCCTGCTGAGATACCTACTATTTCATCGGTTGTTCATACCTTCCCACATACTTCCCCATTCTTGTGCACTAATTCATTAGACAGTGACACTTCTACGAGACCACCAATACAGGACCCGTATGAGGTTACTGTTGCTCGGTGGAGGAGCAAAGTAGCAGCACGCTCAACACCACCATCATCACCCACTCATTATTTATAACCTACTTATGTTACACCACCTACTCTACGTCAGATTTTAACTGCACCACCTGGATTACCTCGCCGACCAGCTATTCTCGTTTTTCCAGGTCAGCCAATTCCTCTAGGTCGAACTTACCGTACCCAGCCCAACGGGGTGCGTAAGATGTTGACAGCGAGGAAGAGAGTTCAAGCTTTACCATCAGGCCATCTTCCATCGAGGTATCTACCGGATCATTCTTCATCAGACCATTTCTCATCAGATGACTCTTCATCGGATTCTTTATCAGATTTATCATCAGATTATTCTTTAGATTCCCCATCAGGTCATTCTCTACCAGATTCTTCTATCGATGCACCAACTACTATTTCTGTAGGGCCATCTCGCAAGAGGTGTAGATCTCTTGCTATTTCAGTACCGTTAGCTACCCCTGTACCAGGAGCCTTGTCTCCCGTACGTGCCGACCTGCTACCACCTCGTAAGAGGATTAGAGATGAAGTTACCGCATCTGATTATGATGATAGTATATAGGAGAATTATGAGGCATATACTAAGCCTGACATTGATTCTAATGTTCAGGCAGACATCGATGTTGATACTGCAGCTGCTAAGGCTGCAACAGCTAGGGAGGTAGATGTTGGAGTTGAGGTTGGTATTAGGAGTAATGGAGAGGACAAGGCTGAGGAGAAGGCCAAGTCTGGGGATAGAGGTACCATTGAGATTGGAGTCGATAGGGTTTCGGATATCGAGAGTGCTCAAAGAGAGTAGGAGCATAGGATGTTGGCTGCTAGTGAGTAGAGGACATGTATGTTGGCTAGGATTGGGGTGTTAGAGAGGGACAACATGAGACTACCAGGGATGTTGTGTGTCGAGAGGGAGCGAGTTGACAGTCTTCGACGTCACATATCATATACTCAGGAGGAGTTGAGGCAGATGCGTGTATCTCGCTACTATGATCGAGCTGAGTTTAGGAGGCTCGAGACTTTCGCAATGAGGTGTTTGGGTTATCTCCCTAAGACTTGTTCGTAAATTATGTATCGATTGATAGTGTAGTAGCTAGAAGCTAGTAGTAGTATTGTTAGGAAATTTGTGTTGTCTTTTGGAAATCAATGTATCTAACTATTATTTAAGTTATGAAATCTATTTATCTATTATTATTCCCCATTTATTATTATTTTTTTATTACGTATTGTGTTACTATTTACTTCGCTTTAGCCTAACGTGAATTCATTATGATTCTTTATCTTCGTGCGGTATAACCTACGTAATCTTACTTAACGTTTACAGTAATTTCGTCTCACCCAAAATCTTACTGTGCTCTTATATCTTTGTGATTTAGAATAATGCCTACTTCTTTATGTGCTAGAATGACACCTGCTGCGATTGAAGAAATGATCGAGCAACGTGTGACGGAAGCCTTGGAAGCTTACGAGGCTAACAGAAATCGCGACACCATAATGGAAAGTGAAGATGAACATGGGGACAATAACGGGGATGACCATGTTAATGGAAATGGAGGTGGTAATGGAAACAAAAATCATAACGGGAATGGTTTAGGAGGAGGAAACAGAGATGCGAATCCCAATCTGAACACTGGAGGTGTTGTGCACGTCACTCGCGAGTGCACTTATCAGGATTTCTTGAACTGTCAGCCACTTATCTTCAAGGGAACTGAAGGAGTTGTTGGGCTGACTAGATGGTTTGAAAAGATAGAGACTGTGTTTAGCAATTGTCTACAAAAGTATCAAGTAAAGCACGCCTCATGCAGTATGCAGAACGGTGCATTGACTTGGTGGAACTCTCACAAAAGGACAATTGGAACTGATGCTGCGTATGGCATGACATGGAAGGAGCTTATGAAGTTGATGATGGAAGTATACTGTCTAAGGAATGATATCCAAACAATAGAGGATGAGTTATGGAATTTAGCTGTGAAGGGAAATGATTTGAAGGCTTATACCTAAAGATTCCAAGAGCAAGTCCTGTTGTGCGCTAAGATGGTCCCTGAGGAGGAGGACAAGGTTGAGAAATTTATTGGAGGTCTTCTGGATAATATCCAGGGTAATGTGATTGCTGCTGAACCCACTAGACTCCAAGATGCAATCCGAATTGCAAACCACTTGATGGACCAGAAGCTGAAGGGTTATGCGATTAAAAAATGCAGAAAACAAGAGGATGTTTGAAAACAATTCAAGAGACAACCGTATGCAACAACCACCCTATAATAGGCAAAATGTTGGTGGGAAAACATAGCAAATGGCATACACGGTTAGGAACAATGAGAAGAAAGGGTATGCTGGTCCTTTGCCATACTATAACAAGTGCAAGCTACATCACGAGGGGTAGTGTACCGTAAAGTGCACAAATTGTAAAAAGGTTGGCATATGACTAGAGATTGTAGGGCTACAGTTGCTGCGACTACACAAAGGGCCCTAGTGGAGAGTCAGCAAGCTGTTACCTGTTATGAGTGTGAGGAGAAGGGACACTATAGAAGTGATTGTCCTAAGTTGAAAAGTCGAAACCGTGGAAACAAGAATGGGAATAACGAAGCAAGAGGAAGAGCTTATGCACTAGGAGGCGGAGGAGAAGCTAACCCTGATTCCAACTTCATCATGGGTACATTCCTTATCAATAATCGTCATGCTTGTGTGCTATTTGATTCGGGTGCCGATCGAAGTTTTGTGTCAACTACCTTTAGTGCCTTACTTGACGTCGTCCCATCTACTCTAGACGTTGCCTATTTTGTTGAACTAGCTGACGGAATGGTTGCAAAAACCAACATCATAATTAGAGGTTGTACGTTTGGATTATTAGGCCACTTTTTCAATATTGACCTTATGCCTATAGATCTAGGTAGTTTTGATGTCATCATCGGTATGGATTGGATAGAGAAATACCACGCGGTGATCATTTGTGACAAGAAGGTCGTACGATTTCCTTACGAGAATGAGGTTCTGATAATCTAAGGTGACGGAAGTGATGATACAAATAAGTCGAGATTGAGCATCATATCATGCACCAAGACTGACAAGTATATTCAGAAAGGGTGCCAAGTCTTCCTAGCACAAGTTATGAAGAAGCAGACAAAAAACAAGTCACGAGAGAAACGACTTGAGGACGTGCCGATTGTGCAGGTCTTTCTAGAAGATTTGCTCAGATTATCACCGGCTCGACAAGTCAAATTCCAAATCGACTTAGTCCCTGGTGCTGCACCTGTAGCACGGGCTCCTTATCGATTAACACCGTCCGAGATGCAAGAATTGTCTGCTCAATTGCATAAATTGGCTGACAAAGGATTTATAAGACCAAGTTCCTCACCTTAGGGAGCTCCAGTTTTGTTCGTCAAGAAGAATGATGGATCTTTTTAGATGTGTATCGACTATCGTGAACTGAACACACTTATTGTGAAAAACTGATATCCACTTATGAGAATCAATGACTTGTTTGACCAATTACCAGGGTCAAGTGTCTACTCTAAGATTGATCTGAGATATGGTTATCACCAACTCAGAGTTCATGAGGATGACATCCTAAAAACGGCGTTTAGGACTCGCTATGGCCACTACGAGTTCCAAGTAATGCCATTTGTATTGACCAACGCACCAGCGATATTCATGGATATGATGAATCGGGTGTGTAAACCATATCTGGATAAATTTGTGATCGTTTTCATTGATGAAATTCTGATCTATTCCAAGAGCAAGGAAGATCATGAAGAACACGTTAAGTTGATTTTGGAATTTCTTAAGAAGGAGGAGTTGTATGCCTAGTTTTCCAAGTGTGAATTCTGGCTTCCAAAAGTGCAATTTCTTGGTCACGTGATTGATATTGAAGGCATTCACATTGATCCTACTAAGATCGAGTCAATCAAGAATTAGGCGTCACCCAAAACCCCAACTGAGATTCATAAATTTCTAGGCCTTGCCGGTTATTACCGACGATTCATTAAAGTTTTCTCAAAAATTGCTAAGCCTCTGATGAAATTGACTCAAAAGAGCGTGAAGTTTGATTGGGGAGAAAAGGAGTAAACGACATTTCAGTTGTTGAAGCAGAAGTTGTGTAGTGCGCCAATATTGGCATTACCCAAAGGGAGTGAGAACTTCGTGGTTTATTGTGATGCGTCTCACAAAGGGTTGGGCGCAGTTTTGATGCAAAAGGAGAAAGTTATAGCTTACACATCTCGCCAACTCAATATTCATGAGAAGAATTACACTACACGTGACTTAGAACTCGGAGCAGTAGTGTTCGCTCTGAAGATGTGGAGACATTACCTGTATGGTATAAAGTGCGTCGTGTTCGTTGATCATAAGAGCTTGCAGCACATTCTTGATCAGAAAGAGTTAAACATGAGGCAACGTTGATCGTTGGAATTGCTAAGTGATTACGATTGTGAGATTAGTTATCACCCGAGAAAGGCGAACGTGGTGGCAGACGCATTGAGCCGAAAGGAAATGATCAAGCCACTACGAGTTCGAGCCTTAGTGATGACTATAGGTTTGAATTTTCTTGTGAAAATTTTGAATGCTCAAGCTGAGGAGAGAAAGGAAAAGAATTACGAAGCAAAAGACTTGTGTAGAATAATTAAGAACTCGAACCCCATTCTGACAGAACGTTATGCATGAAGAACAGGAGTTAGATTCCGTGTTTTAGAGATTTGAGAGCTGTGATTATGCACGAGTCGCATATGTCGAAGTATTCCATTCATCCAAGATTGGATAAGATGTACCATGATTTAAAGAAGTTGTACTGGTGGCCCAACATGAAGGCTAAAATCACCACATACGTCAGCAAATGATTGACTTGTAAAAAGGATAAGACTGAGCACTAGAAGCCGTCTGGTTTGCTGGTACAACCTGAGAATCCCCAATGGAAGTGGGAGAAGATCACCATGGACTTTGTGACTAAACTGCCAAAGAAGTCGACTGGTCAAGACACGATTTAGGTAATCGTTGACCGACTCACTAGATCTGCTCATTTCCTACCCATGAAAGATAAAGACTCAATAGAGAAATTGACGAGACGGTACTTAAAGGAAGTAGTCTCGAGGCATGGGTGCCAGTCTCGATCATCTCTGATCATGATGTCAGATTCACGTCACACTTCTGGCAATCACTTCAGAAAGCCCTAGGTACTCGCTGGATATGAGCACCGCTTATCATCATCAAACTGATGGTCAAAGTGAGAGGACCATTCAGACTTTAGAAGACATGTTGCTTGCATGTGTAATGGATTCTAGAAAGGGTTGGGATAGACACCTGCCATTAGTAGAGTTTTCATACAACGACAGCTATCATACAAGCATTAAGGCTGCACCATTCGAGGCAATTTATGGTTAAAAGTGCCGATCCCCTATATATTGGGCCGCGGTTGGAGATAGTCAGCTCACCGGTCCATAAATTATTCATGAGACAACTGAAAAGATCATTCAGGTCAAGAGTCGTATTCAAGCTGCACGTGATAGACAAAAGAGCTATGCTGACAAGAGATGTAATCCTTTAGAGTTCTAAATCGGGGATACGGTCATGCTGAAGGTTTCACCATGGAAAGGGGTGATATGTTCGGCAAACGAGGAAAGTTGAACCCTCGTTATATTAGACCTTTCAAGATTCTTGCCAAAGTTAGAACCGTTTCCTACAAACTCAAACTCCTAGAACAGTTAATCCGTGTTCACAGTACGTTTCATGTGTTAAACCTTAAGAAATTCTTATCTGACAAATCACACGTTATTCCTCTAGATGAAATTCATATCGATGATAAGCTCCACTTTATCGAAGAACCGGTTGAGATCATGGACCGTGAGGTTAAATGTTTGAAGCAAAGTCGTATCCCGATCATTAAAGTTTGTTGGAACTCGAGGAGAGGTCCTGAGTTCACATGGGAACGTGAAGATCAGTTTCAAAAAAAAAAATACCCACAACTATTTACCAAATCGATATCTGCACCGACTATCACGTCTTAAGCTTTGAGGAAAAAGCTTTTTTAACAGGGAAAGGATGTCACACCTCATAAAAATACTAGATTTTTCCTCGTTGACTTTCTCGTGTATTGGTTGACTTTTATTAATTGCGTGTAATTTGCATTCAACCGGGGAGTTTACCCGTGCGTATCTAAAAATCGTTACCGGGTGCGCTCCGGCTTAATATTTAATGCAAACTTTCAACAGATGTCGCGTTTTTACATTTCGATAGATGTTTAAATTTTTAGAATTTAGTTTAAGTTATTGCGCGTTTTTTAGTTTTTGCGTATACCATCGATGTCGTTTAAAAATATCTTAAGTGTGAAGGAAATATCCAAGGTTCATGGGATTCCTTTATGCATGATCAAAAATTTAAAAATTCAAACCCCCCCTTTTGTCCTTTGCTTATGTCTGCCACCCACAACACAAACACACCACCACCATTTTAGCTTTTGTGTCCCCTAGATATTTTCTATCTTAGGATTCCCTTTTTGGTTCATGAATAAGAACCAAAACTTACCCATTCTCATCATTCATCTCTCAACAAAAAACACACACAACATTTTCTCTCCCTATCCTCCCTCTCTTGCTCGTCCACTCACAAAAACATACACACACATATATTTTTCCACCTTTGATCAAGATTTTAAAGAAGGAGTTTATTCGGGGTTGATTTATATAGTTAGTTTGGGTATTTTAAGTATCATTCGGGTTGTTCGTTACCTTCTAATCACCTCTTTATCCATCATATTCGAAAGTTTATCTTTTCTATATTTTTCTTGTACTTCCGTGATCCTTACCATATGAATAAGCTAGTTGTACAAGTATTTTGTTAAAAATCAAAGTTTTAAAATTTACAAAAAACCTTAAAAGGTTTTGTATATGTGTCGAAAATTTTGAAAAGGAATAAAAGGAAAGTATAGTTAGGTTGTTGTGGTTATTTTGTCAAAAATAAATACTTTGCCAAGGTGCTTATTGCTTATTTTGGCTTATTAATAAGCTTGAATGGCTTATTTGAGCTTATATGCGTGTCGAACTATAGGGAAAACAATAAAGGTTTGAACTTTAACCCTTTCCAAGCTTCGTCTTATTTTCTTAGCTTATTTCCATGGATTATTCAATAACTAGTAAGGTTTTTAGCTTAACGGCTTAATAAATAAGCCTAGCTCTTGCTTGTTTGGTTTCGTGAGTCTCGGCCCAATACCTAAGCCCAAACCGTGAGTTATAAGCTCACGGCGTGGCTTATTGTGTGGTTTATTTTATGGCTTATTTGATAAGCTACAAGCTTATTTGATTATTCGTTAGCTTATTAGACTATTTTTGGACTTATTACATGTTGGGTCTTTCGTTTAGGCTTATTGGGCCTAAAATCCTAATAAGGGTCCGTTGGGTTTCAGATTATTTCATTAGGGGCTTATTGCTTATTTTTACACTTATAAGATGGCGTATAAATATTATAACTTATTTACGTATATAACACATTTATATATTAAGCGTTTTAACTATATATAAACGTATAGATTTGGCGTTAGTTAAGAAATGTGATTTATAGTTTGAAAGTGATTTTTGGATAAAGTCTAAGACTTTGGAAAATGGATATAAGCGAACGGGTCACGCCGAAATTTTTATAATTTTTTTATAAAATCTTATACTTAGAAAAATTTGTAAAACTTATTTTCTTAAAAACCCGACAAAAGGGCGAATTTACATTATCTTATTGTTAATAAATATTTATTATACTTAAACTTGATACATAAACTAAACTACCTGCTTTTACATAAATCACTAAGTATTTTTTTAATAACGACAAAATACAAAATAACAAATATTATTATTTTAATACTCGACTAAAGGACGAAAAATATATTTTTATAACTTTTATAAATATAGAACTTCTATTACCTATTACATAAATTAAAAACGAGAAAATATTTATATCAACGACGTCATAGTTTATTATTTTGGGATATTGGGTAAACTACCGAAACTTATTCATTTTTGTTTATTTCTCTAATATATTATAATATATTTATCAAGTCAAAACTAATGCAACTACCACACAACCAATAATACTAAAACCTCTTTTGAATCAATAGTACAACTACGCTTGAAACATATGCATTTTTCATAATTTCGCGTCGTAGCAGTTCTGAACCAAACCTTACCTATTAGGTCGTGACCGGGCACAATTGTGTATCACCGTGTGATCATTCGTTCCAGTTGCTTTACTTTACCATTTACTATGAGTTTATAGCCCCACACTTTTACTGCTTTTCGTACGTTTTCATAAATTTAGGGTGAGAGCATTGCTTGCTTTTAAAAATGGACACAAAAGTATTACGTTATCTTTGCCTGTTTATGTGTTGCCTAAGTTTTGTGTATAAACCCACTATTACCCGAACTATCATGAACCGTTAATTACCAATGACCGACTGGATGGTTAAATGAGCGCGAGTGAATAAATAGATCTATTGGGGCTAATAACCCCCATTCGGGTAAGTAGCGCTTACTTGTATCGGAGGTACCGATTAACGAATGTACGTCATGTCAAATTTCATTTCGTTTAGGTGATCTTTGGTTTGTGACACCTGTCAAGGTAGGCTTTACTTGGCATGATTATATATGCTGCTTTCGTTATTAGCTTTGGTTTCATGAGCTTAGTGCAACATAAACATTTTTATTGTGATATTGTATCTATTATAGTAGTCACATACGTTTTACAAATTGTGGTCCACAATATTACGTTTGAAAATAAACCTATGAATTCACCAACTTTTGTTGATGTTTTAAGCAATGTTTTTAGGTGCTTAGCTTGGATATCTGTCAAGGTGCTAGTTGAAGTCTTCTTACTGTGTGTCAGCCATTTTCAAGACTTCTGATTTATCATGCTTGTTAAACATTTTGCAAACTATAATTTACACTTTTGTAACTTTTAAAAACTTCTTTTGAGATTATTGTAAGACTATTTATCTTATTAATGTAACAAGTATGATTTTATAAACGTACCTCTTAGATGTCGTTCTTTGTACCTTGTGATTGTGATATCAATGACACGTCACTCCCCCGATTATCTATTCTGACGGGACCCGTTTTAGGGGTGTGACATAATGAGGGTTGAAACTGTCAATGGAAAAAGATATATTTTGGTTATTGTCAATGATTATTCTTGATATACTTGGGTATATTTTCTTCAGACAAAAGATGAGACTCCAGAAAGGATCATTAAGTTCATTACTCAGGTCCAACGGAATATGAAGGTTCAAGTCCTCAAAGTCCGGTCTAATAATGGAACTGAGTTCAAAACGAAAAACTGAGGTCTTATTATGAAAAGCTAGACATCATGCATCAAACGTCGATTGCTCGAACGCCTTAGCAAAATGGTGTTGTTGAACGCAGAAATCGCACACTTGTCGAGGCTGCTAGAACAATGCTTATTTTTTCAAAATTACCAGAATACTTATGGGCCGAAGCAATTTCCACAGCTTGTTTTACTCAAAATCGCTCTCTCGTACACACAAGGTATAACAAAACACATTATGAGCTGATTAAGGGTAGAAAACCCAATGTTAAATAATTTCACCTGTTCGATTCTTTATGTTATCCGACAAATGATCGTGATGATCTTGGGAAGATGAAGCCCAAAGCAGACATTGGTATCTTTGTTAGATACTCAAAATCATCAAGGGGGTTTTGCATTTATAACCGTAGAATGAGAAAAATAATGGAAACCATCCATGTGAAATTTGATGAACTCACAACTATGTCTTCTGAATGCGGCAATTTAGGACCCGATCTCAACTGCTTAAATTTTTAGGATACATCAAAAGAATTGAATGAAACCCCGTCAAAAGAAGACTTGGACAACTTGTTTGGTCCTCTATATAAAGACTACTATGGGACAAGAACTCCAGAAGTGTCAGATAATTTCACTACAAATACTCTTAATAATGAAGACATTCCTTCATCCTCTTCAATCATCATTGAAGATCATGATGCTCCTCAAATAGTATCCTCATCAGAAGAACCAATTGTGAATGAACCAACAACTCTGGTCTTTGATGATAATCCTGATGATCAAGTTCAAGAAGACGTTGTAAAACTCGATGGGAACACTTTTATGAATCCATTCGCAACTCCTGAGTTCGAAGAATCCGGGTCATCTTCAAACTATCAGGACCCATCAAATATGCACGAGTTTCACCAACAACATCGCTTCACTAATAGATAGACTAAGCATCATCCAATTGAACAAGTGATTGGTGACCCTTCCAAGCTTGTTATAACAAGAAGTAGACTCTACACCGATGCAGAGATGTGTATGTACACACTTACAGTGAGTACTACAGAACCTACCAACATCAAGGAAGCTATGCTTGATCATAGCTGGATAGAATCAATGCAAGATGAGCTTAATTAGTTCAATAGATTAGATGTGTGGGAACTTGTGAAATACCTGCTGATAGGGACGTAATTAAGGTCAAATGGCTTTGGAAAACCAAGACGGATGCGGAAAACACGGTTATTCAAAATACATCTCGTCTCGTTGCCAAGGGTTATAGTCAACAAGAAGGAATAGATTTTGAGGAATCGTTCGCTCTAGTAGCACGACTCGAAGCTGTCAGAATGTTTGTGGCATATGCGGATCATAAGAACTTCACTATCTACCAGATGGATGTCATGACAACATTCCTCAATGGACCACAAAAGAAGAAGTTTTTGTAAGTCAGCCTAACGGATTTGTAGATCCAGACTTTCCTAACCACGTTTATCGTCTTAAGAAAGCTCTGTAGGGTCTTAAACAAGCCCCCGAGCATGGTATGAAAGCTCTGTAGGGTCTCAAAGGTATTGTGGATCTAACACTGTTCACAAGAAGACACGAGGATGAAATTTTATTAGTTTAAATATATGTCGATGACTTAATTTTTGGTTCAACAAATCTGTTTCTCAAACAGATTTGCAAAACTAATGAAAGATAATTTTGAAATGTCAATGATGGGTGATATGAAGTTCTTCTTATGACTTCAGGTTCATCAATCCCCCCATGGAATCTTCATTAACCAATCACAATACACTATGGAACTTCTTAAAAAGTATGGGATGAAAAAATGTGATGCTATCTCGACACCAATGGCTACAGCCAGAATCGACACAGATTTACAGGGAACCCCAACTAATAAAACTAAATACCGTAGTATGATTAGGGGTCTCATGTATCTCACTGAAAGTTGACCAAATATTGCCTTTGCAACATTTGTTTGTGTACGATATTAGGCACGCCCAACTGAGAAACACCTCAAAGAGGTCAAAAGGATCTTTTGTTACCTCAAAAATTCCATTAGCATGGGTTTGTGGTACTGGAAGGATTATGGATTTGAGTTAATTACATATGCAGATGAGGACCATGTAGGGTGTCACGATGATTGCAATAGCACATCAGGAGGAATTCAATTTCTGGGAGACAAACTAGTCAGTTAGTCATCTAAAAAGCAAGATTGTATAACTATGTCAACTGCGAAAGCGGAGTACATTTCTTTGTCCGCATGCTACGCACAAGTCATTTAGATGAGTACGCAGCTGCTAGAATTATGGATATCGTTACACCAAGATTCTAATGTACTGCGATTCAAAGAGTGCAATTGCCATATCATGTAATCCGGTATAACATTCTCGTACAAAACACATCAACATCTGATATTATTTTATCAAGGAGCATGTAGAACAAGGTACAATTGAACTTTACTTTGTCGAGACAGAATACCAGCTTGCTGATCTATTTACTAAGTCCCTTCCAAAAGAAAGGTTTGAGTACTTAGTTCACACGATTGGTATGCGATGCATGACTCCCACAGAGTTGGAACGTCTCGCAAAGTTATCTTCTTGAATGAAAGATCATACATCAAATCTTTTGTAAATACATATAAAAACAAAAATACAAAATTACAAAAAAAATTCAAAAACACAAAAATATAAAGTATTGATGCAAACATATATCTTCTCCATTTTAATCAGTTTCATGATATTGTCTTACACAATGGTTCTTTCAAAGCAAAGCAATGTATCATGAACTGAGGGGGAGTTATTCATTCCTCAAAATGATTTGTCACTACTAAAATATGTGTTTTGTAATCATTTCCATTCACGAAAAGAAATCATTTTTCAAAAATCATCATCTTTGAAAAACCAAATGTGCTAAAACTGCAAAAATAATAATCGCTTGAGTAAGTTCTTTAGTTAGACATTTATTCAAGGGGGGTTATAAAAGTTGTTATCATCATGAAATCTTCTCAAGTGTGTTCAAGAACTGCAAAAATAATGATCTCTCAGATAAATTCTTTAAGTAGATACGTATTTGAGGGGGAGTTATAAACTTTTTCAATCACTTCATCATCTGAAAATCAGAAATGAGACTTTAAATGCATGAATAACCATCTTTTGAATAAATTTTTATCTAAAAAGGAAGAAATTCTTAAATGGATATTTGTTCAAGGGGAAGTTATAATTTTTTGTTAAATAACGGGATTTATAACTGCACAAATAACTCAAAGAGTTACTTGGAAAATGGGATTTAACTCCAAGGGGGAGTTTTTAAAACTTATTTTGGACTACAAAAGTATACGAAAGAAAGGACAGGGACTCAAATTGCCAAAGTGTCAAACTCATTTTCAGAAGTATAAAAGTCAAAGGTTTCATACGAAAGTTTTATTACTTACGTACGCAACCATCAGCTTTCATAAAACCTCTTGAGCATTTGTATCCTTGAACTTTTGATCTAAATCGATTTACGAAACTCTTTGTGATTCAAACGTAAGGAATTAACACATGATTTGATTCCTTTCATATTATCTGTGTTTAATTAATAGTTAAAAAGGTTTCGGATTAGATCTAGGGTTTCGTAAAATCAAAAGTTTAGATTTGGATAAATTGAATTAGGTAAAACATAGTTTAGTGTTTAGTGGTATGATTTGTGTGGTTAAATCATTGAAATCAAACAGTTTGGACCTTAGATTTGAAGGTTATGTAACCGATACAAGTTTCGTATGTTTGAACTTGGAGTTTTAGATGAATAACTAGTCTTTTAGTGATGTGAGGATGATAATTATTCATTTTAATCATGAATAATTGTTCTAATTATCATTCTTAACATTGTTCATATGAAAGTGGTTTTTGAGTATAAAGGTTAAGATACGGTTTCGTAAACCTTAAACGGTTTCATAAAGTGTATTGAGCCAAACTGATGTGTTTCGTAAATACTAAATCTCAAATGGGATGAAATTTTGGGTTTCAGATATTCATTAATGGGTTTCATTAGTGGGTTTTGGAAAATCTTTATTGGGCTAAATCTTTGGGTTACGGATACTCAAATGAGCTTAACTATTAAACAAATGACATTAAACAAATTCAATGGTAAATTCATTTATAACTTCATATTCTTATATTGATAAACGGGACAAATGGTGAAGATTGCATCCGGTAATATTTTCCATTGTTGGAATGAGGTAGCGATCTACTGACCATTCATTTATCGTATATAAGAATATGATTATGATATCTAAAATTTTCATTCAATGATCAATAGTTCAAAATGGCTTCACAAAGAAAATTATTAACATGATATTTAAATAATCAAAAACAAAAGATGTTTGTCAAAAGTGAATGAAAGTGGTGATTCAGCTGTCAGTGATCATTTTTAAATTCTTATGTTTCAACTGTTGAAATCACAAAAGTCTTCAATAAAATTCAAACAAACTGCAAAGAATTGTCTAGTTCATGACACGTCCTCTAAAAGATATCGAGCAAATGGTCAAAGTTACATCCGGGTTTGACCATTTTCTTAATTATAAACTGAGGTAGTAGCTTATTGACTATTTCTTTACGATGGTATAAGCTACATCCGGTTTCAACCGTTGTCACACGTTCAAAATGTCTTACTGACCACCCGATTGAAATATTAGAGAATTGTGGTCTGTAACTATAATTTTCAAAACAAAAGTCTTTGAAAACATGTCACAAAGTGATTTTGGAAATATCTCATCTTTTGAAAAATGTATATTGTGTTGTCAAAGTGGTACTCTTTCACAAATCATTTTATGAATATAAATTACTACTCTTGAATTTCTCAAACAACAAGTGGTATTTTTAAAATCAGAGCATGTCTTTATTTTTCTTGAAAGAGTATCCTTACACAAACATTTTTTGGTGAGGCAACTCAAATAAAAAGAGAGATAAAATCCATACGCGAAAAAGCAAATCTGAGTATGCTCAAAAAAAGAATTGCCAGAGTATACAAATTGAGATCAAAAGAACAAGGCGAATAAAGCGTATGGCATGTACCCAGAAAAGCAAGAATCGGTACATGAGAAAGAAAATGATCAAAATATGCTCAAAAAGAATTGCTAGGGCATATAAAACAGATAGAGTCGAAAGAGACAAAAATGTTATATAAATTGTATACATCAAAACTTTATCTCATTTCACTAATTACTTCATTTCATCATACAGTGATCATCATGGAACAACCATAACAAATCATTCCAGCAGATCCACTTGTAATAAGCAAGTACCAGACCATTGGAAGATGCAATAACTATGCGGTAGTTCCAAATATTCCGTGCCTAGAGGAGTGTAAGATTGTGGGCTAACTCTTGTTGATCATGATTTGAGTTATGCTCTGAATGCAACTGCTGATGTTCCATCTGTGTATCTTTAGCAGTTCTGGAAGACAGTCAAGTCACTTTTCAATGCGAATGAGACTATTCGATTCAAGGTAGACAGACTAGAAATCACTTACACTGTTGATATGTTCTGTGCCACTCTCAAGTTGCCAGTGGAAACTCCTAATCATCCATTCATTGCACCAGCAACTCTGAACTATATCAAACCATTTTTAAAGATCCTTGGTTATCAAGGAAATGTTGATAAAGTAAGTGATTTCTTCACAAAGTATCTTGCTCAACCACGGCAGAGAATGTTCAAGGTGTTCAATCGTTGTCTTACATCAAGAACATCTAGACATGATCAGACTAAGATCAACATTCTCAAAAAAATTTAGGTTGTGGTCAATCATGTTCATGTTGACTATGCCAGTCTTTTATGGTGGGACTTTCTTCACTGCGTTCAGTAGAAGAAAGGTGTGATTCAGTACCCTCGCTTCATAAAGCTTATAATTGATTATCTTATGCAAAAGTTTGACTCTATTCCCAAGAGACTTGAAGAGGAGTATCATTCTATCAAAGATGATGTTCCATTGGTGAGTGTGTATACTAATGGGAATGTGACCGTCAAAGGGATGCTGATTCCGGATGAGTTTCTTACTGATAACATCCGCGCCACCCTGAAGTATAAGGAGTATGAGAAGGTGTTTATCGGGATAAATGTTCCAACGATTTAGCCGCAATCGGTTGAATCTACCCAAGGAGCCAATAGGATACCTAGCGCCTATAGGACATCTACCCTTGCTGCTGATGTTGATGATGTTGTTTAGAAAAAGAAGATAAAGCAAGTTGCTAGAGAAACAAGTTCACCAAGGAAATCTCTTAAAGTCACCATCAAGAAAAAGAAACCGAGTACTACTCCCATTCCACCTCCCAGTGATGACAGAGAAAGGGATAAAATTGCTAAAGCCACCCTACTGAGTCTCACTATGCACAAAACTGGTCTAGCTGTTGAAGCACAAGAAAATGTAGCTAAAGTTCAGGAGAAAATTTTGGAGGAAGATATAGAAAAGATAGTTGATGGCAAAGATGAAGAATCTTATGCTAGTGAGTTTGTTGATTCTGTTTTCCTTAATAAAGAAGAAGATTCTGGTACTAGGTTAGAGCCTGAGAGTCATAAGGAGAATCCAGAAACTGTTGATGATGATGATGACGTGGAAGAGAAGAAAGATGATAAGAATGATGATGATAATGATGATGATGACAATGATGATCACACTAATCATACATTGGTCAAAACTTAAGTGACGGGTAGTTTAGAGTTTAGAAATAAGAAGATGCAGACTAGGGCTGTAAACGAACTGAACGTTCAGGGAACATTTTGTGGACCATTCGGTAAAAAGTTTGTTTATGTTCGTTTATTTATTAAATGG
The DNA here is from genome assembly GCA_026074375.1 of Tanacetum coccineum. NCBI lineage: Eukaryota > Viridiplantae > Streptophyta > Magnoliopsida > Asterales > Asteraceae > Tanacetum > Tanacetum coccineum. The sequence goes on from BQNB010057834.1 coordinate 25,117, forward strand.
ACGTACATGAACAACATTTTACGTTCGTTTAGTTAAATGAACGAACATGAACAGAAGTCTTGTCCGTTCATTTATGTTCGTGAACGTCCGATTATTCATTCATTTATGATCATATATATGTTTATGTTCGTCTATCACTTCTTTTTATTATACACTTTTGAAATTGCTTTACTTAAATAAAACAACACTAATAAAACACAATATTGTGTATATTTTTGTAAATTTTAGGTTTGTTTACGTTCGATCGTGTATGTTTGTTCGATTATGTTCGTTTAGTGTCTTAATGAACGAACATAAACGAACACGAACAACCATATTTCTTAATAAACGAACATGAACAAGAATATTCGTTCGTTTAAGTGACCGTGTTCATTTATTTGTCCGGCTAAAATTAAATGAACGAACATGAACAAGGCTCCGTTCGTGTTCGTCCAGTTTGTTTACAACCCTAATGCAGACACTAATTCCCTTACCCCTAGATCCCCTAGGACAAACTTATCTCGGATTAGACTATTTTTGAGGAATAGACGGTCACCGTATCAGCTACACCTGCCACTACATCTCAAGATCAAAGCAAATCAAAATTAATTTCCATTAAAACCAAGGCTCTTCCAGGAAGCATTGCCAAGATGAGCAGACGATATGGCCATCTTAGGAAACATATGAAACAAACTGTTAGAAATATGAAAAAGACTCGGTCACTTCAAAAATGTATTTCGTAGCTCGTAGTTAAGCGTATGATTAAATGTAAGCTAATCGGGCCAAACACATGGCACAAAAGGATATAAAGCCCTCTCCACCCCATGGAGAGGGTGTTGGTCATTCCATAATCTAATATTCTCTCTTTTCTTTCTCTCTCTAGAAGTGTCTAACCACTCTTTCTCTCTCTAAGATTTCTTGCTTTGATTGTGTATGTGATTAGATAACGTGTATTCTACAATTGGTATCAGTTGCCATGAGGTGATTTAGAGTGTGTTTTGTGCATTTTTAATCATCTAAAGGATGCATTTTGGTTAAAGTACACGAACCAAAAAGTGTGCAAATTTTTGGTGTTAAAAACCCTAAAGTTTGTGTATTTAAGGTTCTAATAGCTTAATAATACTTAGTTGTACAAAAGAAATCAAGAAAAAAAACGTTAAAAAGTGTGTTTTTGAGTGATTTGAAAAGTTAGATTTCTGGATTTTATGAAGGCACTGAAATTGCCACTTTGAGTTCACCGAAATTGCCATATCCTGTTAGCCGAAATTGCCATTTCATGTTAGCCAAAATTTCCATTTTCTATTAACCGATTTTGCCATTTTGTGTTCACTGATTTTGCCATTTTGTGTTAACCGATGTTGACACTTCATGTTAGCCGATTTTGACATAGCAAGGTAGTCGATTTTGCCATTTTCTATTAACCAAATTTGCCATTTCGTGTTAACCGATTTAGCCAGTTTGTGTTAACTGATTTAGACATGGTGAACCGATTTTGCCATATTTTTAAAGTGCATCGATTTTGACACTTTATGGTGAACCAATTTAGACATTTATGTGAACCGATTTAGACACTTTGGCTTAACCGATTTAGCCAGTTGTTTGGTTAACCTATTTAGACATCATACTTAACCGATTTTTCCAATTTTCTAATACATGAAAATTTAATTCACAGTTTCTTCTTTGATTTGTAAAATCCCGCGAAATATATAATTATTTTCTTCGTTTAATCAAGTTTTGTAAAATCCCGTGCAATACTTATTCTCAATCACTTTCAACAAACAACACTTTAACATAATAACATCTAATCATTGAACAATCAAGATCTTATCTTTTCAAATTTCACAATCTATTGATAATAACTACATTAGCTGAGCACATTATAGTTGCTGGTGCTAAGAACCGTCCTCATATGCTTGACAAGTCAATGTATAACTCATGGCAGAGTTGTATGTTGCTATACATCAAAGGAAATAAAAACGGTAGAATGATGCTTGAATCCATTAAAAATGGACCTCTTGTCTATCTGACAATTAAAGAAAATGGTGTAATTCGACCAAAGAAATATGAATAACTTACTGAACGAGAACAACTTCAAGATGACTATGATGTTCAAGAAACTAACATTGTTCTTCAAGGTCTCCCACCCGATGTGTATTCCCTTGTCAACCAATTTCAGGCGGCTAAAGATATATGAGATATATTGGATTGAGTCAAGTTACTCATGTAAGGCACTGAATTGTCATATCAATAACGTGAAGGTAAACTCTAGAATAAGTTTGACAAGTTTACTTCAGTCAAGGGTGAATCACTTTATGAGTATTACTTGAGATTTGCTCAACTCATAAATGATATGCATATAATTGGACTGATAATGCAGCAAGTCCAGGTGAATACAAAGTTTCTGAATGCTCTTCAACTTGAGTGGAGCAAGTTTGTGACTAATGTCAAATTAGCAAAGAACTTGTATACAACCAACTATGATCGGTTGTATGCATATCTCAATCAACACGAGGGACATGCATATGAAGCACGACCGTTGCATTTAAGATATCTGGATCCTCGTGCATTGGTTACTAACCATCAAACTCAGTCACATTCAGCTTAGTATCCAGAACAACTATCATCAACTCCTCAATGAGCTTAGTCTTCTCAACTATACTTATCAACTTATGAAGCACCTCATCATCCACAACAATACCAACATCCATTCCAAACCTAACTCAATCATACACCACTATCAGTTCCTTAAAATGCATGTGATACCCCTCTAAATTCACAACAACCACAAGCTGAGTTTCCCTAACTAGACTCGAGACTTGTTGTTTCATCATTTCTACCAGGTGATGATTGATATTAGCTAAAATATACATATTTTGTACCCCGTAAAACACTATAAAAGGACTAAAAACACTAAAATATAGATAATTATGTTGCAAATATGTTTGTATTGTGTTTTTATGTCTTACAGGTAAAAAGGATTGAAAACGAAGCAAAAACGGTAATTTTCGGGTGACTTTCGACGACGTTTTCACATTTATCGAGGTCCAAATGAAGTCGTGAATATTCCTCGATCATACCATTGGAAAGAGCACGCAATTACGAGTCCAACGGTACCGGCCTTTCATATGTGAACCTTTTATATTTGAACCTTTTTTGTCCCTGTTTGAACCTTTGGAAAAGATGTTGTTGGTTCAAGCATAAGAATCTGGTCAAGTTTTGGATGAGGAACAATTGGCATTTCTAGAAGATCTAGGAATTCTAGATGGTCAAGCAATTCAGATAATAATTCCACATAATTCTGCCTTCTAGATTAAGGATCTAGATGCTTTTGACTCCGATTGTGATGCTATCTCTTTTGAAAAAGTGGTTCTTATGGCCAATATCGCTAGTTACGGTTTAGACATCCTCTCTGAGGTACCACAACATGACACTTATCAAAATAATGATATGCTTAATCAACGTGTGCAAGAGACGCAATATTTTGAACAATCCCTTATTGATTATGTTCTAGATAATGAAATAACAAGTGATAGTAATATCATTTCTTATGAACAGTATCTGTAAGAAACACAAAATACGATTGTTTAAGATACTAACTCTTCTGCACAACAAGATGCCATGATAATGTCTGTGTTTGAACAAATGTCTAATCAAGTAACTAATTGTAATAGGATGATTGGAAAAATTTAAAGTGGTTTAAATGACTCACTCTTAACCAGTTGAGTTTCAACGATGATAAAGGATACAAGTCAAACTTTTGATATAAAGACACTAATATTGATTTGAGTAGTCGTGAAAAATTAATTGATTCACAAATAGATGACATGATTTGGAATATGAATGCACTTAAGCAAGAAATTGACTCACTTAAACAGAGTCTTTCTAAACAAGTCAAGGAAAATAAATCATTATTTCAAACATTTACTGTTTTAAAAAAGGAATCCAAAGAAAAAGAAAATAAATACATGGACAAAGAAATTGTTTAGAAGAAAATAAAGGTACTAAATTTTATTGTTTATAAGTGGGCAATCTACTGCAAACGGTGCACATGCTATGAATACCATAAGTTTTTTTATGAGACACTTACAAATAAGCTACTTGGTTAATCAAAATCTATTTGATCTTAAAAAGCTAGCGGATTAACCAAAGTTTGTTATGTGGTTTTGTGATATCTAAGAAACATGATGTGATTTCTGTGGTTGATGAAGAAGAGACTTTGATTTTAGAAGAAGAGAGTCGATCAAAAATGCTTTTGCAATAACAAAATGTTCAATTTCATAAGAAAAGAAAATTTATATTTATCCAATTAGTTATTTCGAGTTACATAAATTGTCTAAAGATTTTGGAAAACGTTTTGTTTCACAAATGTATGTGTCTGCAGAAAAAGCTTTCTGGTTACCGCTTTCAATCCCTAAGTCTGAACAACTTGATGTTATTCAAACACCCGTTGAAATCGAGGTTCCTAAAGAACTTCCAAAGATAAGTTTGGTAAAAACAAGTTTTCAAAAGCTAAAAAATCACCTTGTTAGTTTTGATAAGGTGGTGAAAGTAAGAACCATACCTGATGCAATAACCGAGGGTTCATGGGGTTATGAACACACCAAAAAGGTTTTCTTAAAAGAAGTCATTCCATTTCTAAATTCTTTAAGATCATCATTTAAAGATTTTAATAATGGTCTTCACAGTGAACTTAATGAAGTGAAAACGGTGTTTAACCAAATGGAAGCTACCGTTAAACAGTGTTTAGCAGAAAAGAAATATTTTGATATTCAAAAGAAAGAACTTTCTCTTGATAATGATCGACTCTTGGACCATATTATATGTCAAGATGTGATAAATATTGTAATGCATGCTGATTCTGTACCTGTCAATGTGTTACATGCTAATAATAAATGTCTTGTAAACGATAATCTTGAAACTGAGAGATTGGAGCTGATCACTTATTTAAACTTCTCTTATCTAAAGATATAGTTCATATTTGTGTAAATTCTCTTGCTTCATGCAATGAGTGTTGTGAAATGAAATAGAGTTTTATTCAAGGTTGAGCTTGCCTAAAAGGAACACCATGGTTGAAAAGAAATTTTTTGATGAAGTTGTACTCAAATGTTCACGACTTGAAAATCGTAATGCTAATCTGGAACTTAAATTACAACATCAAAAATAGAGTTTTTTGAATAACAGATCTTTAAACAATCAAAATGCTCCTGAAATTCTAGAATTTTTCAAAATAAATAAATAGCAAGCTAAGCTAGAAGCGAAAGATGTCTTAATTGCTAATTTAACGACACACATGGAGAGTTTAAAAGGAGAAAATGTAGTTGAAAATGATGTCTAACAGAATAATCCCAATGTGATTGCCCCTGGTATGTTTAAGCTTGATTTGGAACCTCTAGCTCCTAAAGTATTGAAAAACAAGGATGCTCAAATAAACTATATTAAGCACTCTCGGGAACATGCTTACACTCTTTAGGAAATAGTCGAACATGTTAGAGCACTCAAACCTTTAGATAGGAATTTAAACTCTGCTTGTATGTATGTTCAACGAATTCAGAAGGTGCTAGTTTATGTTATAGATACATGCCCTAGTTTAATAAAAACCTAGTGAGAAATTGTTTGCGATCACACCATTGAACAAAAACAAGAAAGTTAGGTTTGCAAAAGCTGCCACATCATCAAGTAACACTCCAAACCAGGTGGATTCCCACAAAATACAAGATTCTAACAAACCTGTATTGCCTTCTACAGGAATGAAGAGTTCTACTAGTGCTAGCAGATCACAGCGTTTAGGCAATACCAAGAAAAATAGGTTCTCGCGAACAACCAGTAGCTACCAGAAGAATAAAGTAGAAGACCAACCTAGGAGCGTTAAATCTAATTCAAATAAAAAGAATCTTGTTATTGAACCTGTCTGTAATGCGAATGTTAAGCATATAAAGTTAAATGTGTATTCTGAATTAATTTATGTGAAATGCAATCAATGTATGTTTGATTCAAATCATGATGTGTGTTTTCTTGAATTTGTTAATGATGTGAATGTGCGTTCTAAATCTAAATCTGCTAAGAGGAGCAAAAAGAAAAACTTTTGGAAACCAACTAGAAAAGTGTTCACTGATATTAGATATAGGTGGAAACCTACAGGATGGACCTTTACTATAGTTAGAAATATGTGGCCTTTAACTAGGATCACTTCCACTAAAGTAGTGCCTCTTAAGGAAACCACTTCAAAATTAGTAATTACACAAAATCCAAAAGTTAAGGTTTATAGCAGGAGACCCAAAGTAACAAAATCTGTAGGTTCGAGTAGCAAATCTAAGATTATAGAATCTAGGATTTCTAACAACTCGGAACCTAATCAATCTTGGGGATCTAATGCTTTCGATGTTCCATCCTCTTCTCTTGTCGATTTTAGGTTGTCCAAATAGTTCTCTAGTATTTGGACTTTGGATGCTCCAAGCATATACAAGAAACCGCTTTTAACTCATCAACTTTGTTTACAAATTTCTACGTACTATCAGATTCGAAATCGATCAGATCACAAAGATAATGGCTATGGAGACTATCAGATGGAAAATGTTATGATTTCTTGGGTTTACTATATGGAAGGGTTAGGACACAACTTCTGTTGGCTAATTTTGTAATCCGATCACGAGGTCGCTTTTCATAAACACACCAGCTACATTTGTGACTTAAAAGGTGTTAACCTACTCAAGGGATTAAGGGGCTCAAATTTATACACTTTGTCTCTAGAATATATGATGTTGTCCTCTCCTATTTGTCTCTTGTCTAAAGTTTTAAAGACAAAGTCTTGGTTATGGCATCAAAGGTTATCACATTTGAACTTCGATTATATTACTACACAGGCCAAACAAGGACTGGTGCGAGGGCTGTCCAGATTAAAGTTTCAAAAGGATCACTTAAAGTGCGAGGGCTGAAGAAACCATTCAAGAAAAACTCTATCTATTGCACATGGACCTTTGCAGGCCAACGAGGATTCAAATTATCAATTGACAGAAATATATATTGGTTATTGTTGATGACTATTCTCGGTTTATGTGGGTAAAATTTCTACAATCGAAGGATGAAGTTCTAGAGTTCGTGATTAAATTTCTAAAAATGATTCAAGTCCGTCTTAATGCGACAGTTTGAAATATCAGAACAGATAATGGCACAGAGTTTGTCAATCAGACCCTAAGAGCTTACAATGAAGATGTCAGGATCTCACACCAAACATCAGTTGCTCGCACTCCACAACAGAACGGCGTTGTCGAAAGATGGAACCAAACTTTATTGGAAGCTGCTCGCACCATGTTGATATTTTCTAAGGCTCTACTATTTCTCTAGGCATAGGCTATTGCGACTGCTTGTTTCACTCAAAACCGATCATTAATCCGAAAACATCACAAAAAAACACCGTATGAACTTCTCCATAACAAGAAACCTAACTTATCTTATCTCCATATATTTGGTTTTGTTTGTTATCCCACCAATGATAGTAAAGATCTTGGCAAGTTGAAACCTAAAGCAGATATTGGAATCTTTGTCAATTATGTTCCTACAAAGAAGGTGTTCCGAATGTACAACAAGAGGACCCGTCTAATCTCTGAAACTATTCATGTGGATTTTGATGTTAGCCTTGTTTTTATGTAAAGTGATGGTCATTATCTATTCTCAAGCCTTGTATAGGAAAACATAGTTTACAGGAATTCACTTAAGCTAATTGGGCCTAAGTGTTGGGCTTTAAGCCCATTGGTATTGGGTTCGGCCCAAAAGAAGGTCCAAACAACCCAACAAGGGTCCAAGTTACTTTGTAGTATAAATACAATCCTCCTAGCATGTTAGGAAGGGTCGCTTCTCATTCTTTCTATCAAAGGAAGCCTCCATCTCTTTCTTTTCCTCTTTCTCTCTCTAAAACTTTCTCTCTTTAACTTCATATGATTTCTATGTGTTTTAATGATGAAATGATAGCCTAACAAGTGGTATCAAGAGCTCAAGGTTTAGTGTTTGTGGTTTCATGTTTTTAAGCTTATTCTGAAGCTTAATAAAATCTTTTTGGCCATGGCTTATTTGTTAAAATAAGCTTTGTGACTCAAAAGCTTGGTACTTTATTGTTTACAAATGTTAGGATAAACTTGTGCTAAAAAGATCAACTCAAAATAGTTTTTAAATGGATTAAACACAAGGTTTTTTTGTTTCATTTTCAAACTGTGAGTTTTAAGCTTTTTCAAATCATTCAGAGCTTAGTTTTTGTTGTTTGTGATCATCAAGTTGTACTTCTATCTTATTCGCACCTATTAGTAGCTTATTCAAGCATCAAACATCGTATTTCATCATCAAATTACTTGGTTTGATATGCATAATTGCGGTTTGTATTTTAGTGTTTAAAGGTAGCGGTTTGTATTCATAAGGAGATCGCGGTTTGTGGAATTATAAGAATTGCGATTTGTGTTTAGATATAGGTCGCGGTTTATGTAAGCTATAGGTTTCCAACTTTTGTGATTTATGACATTTATAGGAAAAGAACCTCTGCCCAAGTTTTCGTTTAAGTCGCAGTTTGCGTAAACTTCTTGATCGCGGTTTGAGACAATTCACCGATCGCTGTTTATGTCAACTAGTCGCGGTTTATGTCAGTTTTCAGTCATGGTTTATGTAACCTCACTTGGTAGCGGTTTGTGACAAGTATGGTCGTGGTTTAAGACATTGTTTGGTCGCGAGTTGTGCATTAGTTCATAGGAAACTTACTTCGATTCTCAAGACAAATTTAGTTACCACTTTTGATTCAAGACAACTATCGTAAAGACCTAAAAGACAATTAACTCTATAACAGCAAACAACAACAATAATCGATTACTTATTCATGGTTTCTTCTTGATTTAATAAAATCCTGTTAAAGTCACTTCTTTTCTTGTTTTAAATCATAGACTTGTAAAATCCCATGAATTAAAATCAAGAACAACTCAGAACCACTAATCACTAAAATGATCCTTCTATATCATTTCATATCACTTTTTTAATGTCGACTCAACAAGACATTTATGCTGCTAGTTCCAAAAAACGTCCACCTATTCTTAACAAAGACAACTATGTTCCATGGTCTTCTCGTCTTCTTCATTATGCAAAGAGTAAACCAAATGGAAAGCTAATCTACAACTCCATTATGAATGGTCCATATGTCATACGAATGATTCATGAACCAGGTGATCCAGATCACAAAGATCTTGTTACTGAAACCTTGAGCAGACTGATGATGAACTTATTGAAAAAAAAGTAAAGCATATGGAAGCTGCTGATCAAGCCATTTAGACTATTCTCATGGGTCTTCCTAAAGACGTCTATGCTGCTTTTGATAGTTGTGAAACTGCTCTGGAAATCTGGTTACGTGTTCAATAAATGATGAAAGGTTTTGATATTGGAATTCAAGAGAAAAAGGCTAAGTTTTTTAATGAATGGGAAAGGTTTACTTCTATTGATGGGGAATCAATTGAGTCTTACTATCATCACTTCTCTAAGTTAATGAATGACTTCAAAAGAAACAAACATTTTCCAGAAAAGATTGCCAGCAATCTCAAGTTCCTAAACAACTCAACAAAATTAAGTTGACATGTTTTACCATTATTTTCACCAAACAAGGACTTGCAATACAGCCAGATTACACTCAATTGTAGGATTTTCTTAAAATTTAATCAAAATGAGGTAAATGAACTAAGGACAGAACGACTTGCAAGAACACATGATCCTTTGGCACTAATGGAAAATTCCAACAATCCTTACAATTATCCAGTGTTTCACCAAGATCAACCATCATCGGTTACCTACATGCAACAACCACCACCCAACAACAACTACAACCCACAACCATCATTCAACCATAACTAGATGCAACAACCAATGATTAATCTCGAAGACATTTCCGATCCTATATTAGCAATAAACATGGCACTTGTTCAAATTGCTAAAGCATTCAAACTTAACTATTCTACACCAACCAACAAAAACCAAAGAATTTTATCCAACCCACGCAATAAACAGATTGCACAACCGGGTATAAATATGGGTCAAAACAGACAGATGCAGATGGTTGGAGGTAATGGTGGGAATTTGTTTAAATAGTATGCTGGGCAGAATGTTAGGAATCAGAATGGGTATAATGCAGTACAAAATGTCAGGAATCCGGTTGCTCAGATGTAGTTTAGAATCCGGGTGTTCAGAATGTTTGGAAATCAGAATGGGCTTATTGTTGTTCCAGTAATTGCTAATCTGAATGCGAATCAGAATGGGAATGGTAATGTTGTAGCAGCACGGCTTAAGGGTAATGAAAATGGGCTTAATGATAACCAGATAATGTGTTACAACTATAGAGGATTGGGTCATCTTGCTAGGAATTACACTACAAAGCCAAGAAAAAGGGATGCTGCTTTTCTTCAGACTCAGTTGCTGATTGCTCAAAAGGAAGAGGCAGTGATACAAATCCAAGCTGAGGAATTTGATTTCATGGCTGGTGTAGGAGATCTTGAAGAGATTGAGGAAGTCAATACAAACTGCATTTTGATGGCTAATTTGCAGCAAGCATCGTCATCGGGTACTCAGACTAACAACGCTCCCGTCTATAACTTAGATGGATCAGCTGAGGTTGTCCAAATTTTTTTATGGTGCGTCGACTCGGGATGCTCAAAGAATATGACTGGAAATCTGAAGCTTCTCATAAATTTCGTCTGGAAGTTCTTGGGAACTGTCCGCTTTGGAAATGGTCATATTGCTGCAATTCTGGATTATGGTGATTATCAATGGGGAAATATATTGATCACCAGGGTTTATCTCGTTGAGGGCTTGAGGCACAATCTATTCTCGATTGTGCAGTTTTTTGATTCAGATTTAGAGGTTGCTTTTCAGAAGAAACACCTGTTTCATCAGAAATCTCGAAGGGGTTGATTTGTTAAAAGGAAATCGTACAACAAACCTTTCCACCATCAATCTCAATGAAATGGCCTCTGCATCTCTAATTTGCCTCATTTCTCATGCTACTTCTGCCAAGTCATGGTTATGGCATCAACGTTTATCCTACCTCAACCTTGACACCATAAATGACCTTGCTAAAACCGATCTCATCATCGGTCTTCAAAAATGAAAATATCATAAAGAACCAGTTCCAAATTTGAAGGAAAAAGCAAAAAGGAATCTCACCCACCCAAACCAATTCCAAATTCCAAGTAGAGGTTACACCTTCTCCATATAGATTTCTATGGTCCAATGAGAATTGAAAGCGTAAATGGGAAGCAGTATGTTCTGGTGATAGTGGATGACTACTCTCGTTACATGTGGGTTCACCTTCTCACATCATAGGATGAATCACCTGAAGTGATTAAGACTTTCCTAAAGAAAATTCAAGTCCTTTTACAAGCTCCAGTCATTATTGTAAGAACCAAAAATGGCATAAAAATTCAAGAATCAAGTGCTTAAAGAATACTTTGACAGTGTTGGCATCTCTCACCAATCTTCTTCTATGAGAACTCCTCAGCAAAATGGAGTAGTGGAACGAAGAAACCAAACGTTGGTGGAGGCTGCTAGAAGAATGTGGAAATTTTCTCGTGCACCGTTATTCTTATAGGCTGAAGCAATTGCTAATGCATGCTATACTCAAAACCACTCCATCATTCACCGTTGCTTTGACAAAACACCATACGAGCTCATTAATGGCAGAAAACCGGATATCTCCTTTCTTCATGTATTTGGGGCTTTGTGTTATCCCAAGAATGATCATGAAGACATTGGGAAACTTGGTGCAAAAGGTGACATTGGCTTTTTCATTGGTTATTCTGCTAATTTTTGTGCTTACAGAGTTTACAACTGAAGGATAAAAAAATCATGGAGACAATAAATGTGACATTTAATGAGCTTTTAGCTATGGCTTTTGAACAACGCAGTTCAAACTTCGGGCTTCAAAGCACGACTTATGGACAAATCAATTCAGGACTCGATCTTACTTATGCTCCATCAACAATAACAACTCAAAAACCAACTAAACATGAATTAGATTTACTGTTCAAAGCTATGTATGATGATTATATTGGTGGTCAATCGTCGGCTACTCCAAGAACTACTTCGGCTGCTCAAGCACCTCAAGTTCTTCAAACTCTAATGGCATCTACAACAATAGCAGACACCGCATCTATAACATTTCTTAATTTCAGGTCATTTTATGACTCCTATTATTTGTCACTATTTATTTTGGTCCGATACGCGTTTACATTTAATTTTGCTTTTGAGCTAAATCGCGTAGACTAGAAATAACCATTTAATGTAAACGGTCATCAAATAAATGAAGGTTTACATCAACCAAGCAATATATAATTATTAAGAAGGTAATTATGTGCTTTGCGTATTTCATTTTTATTGGTCACGTAAAAGGGTTATGTTTCACAATAAAATACATTTAGACATACCCCAAAAATACCTAGGCTTACCTAGACTCAAACCAATACCCACTTTTACCACCTTAACATAAAAATAAATCAATTTTGTGTATATAAACTACAAGGTGGCTGGTTATACACATATAAACACATAAACTGACTAGAAATCTTTCTTATGATCCCTAAGTACATGTACAAGCTCTATGTAATTAAGATTGGTACTTAATGTCTCCACTAACCTATTACACATTGGATATTAACCAATTTGCTTCTCTTTTGCCCCCTAAACCACGGCTACATGCATGTATGTATACACAAACCATAAGATTTCTCTAGCTAAGAAAATCTTGTACAAACACATCACAATTAAGGATGGTACTTAGTGGTTTAACAAACACATCATGAGAGACTGACCGTAAACGTGAGGCACAGATGGTAGAGAATCTCCTAGTCATTAGAGACATGAGGCAAGAGATGAGCGACATGCAGGTTAAGTTGTTATCATTGCGAGAGCAGCAGAGGAGAGCTAGACAGCC
>BQNB010057835.1:10032-32975 GCA_026074375.1 Tanacetum coccineum
CAATGTATTTTTGGTATGTTTTTATTCTTTTAAGTTCGTTTTAAATGAAAAATGGTATGTGTAATTAAACACATATCATAATTCATCTCCATGACCGCCAGAAGAACTTAATGAGGAAATTGCTGATACGATTGTCAAGTCTCTCTCTCCACCTCCTATCCCCATTGAGGATAGTGACTTTCTTGTGGAGGAGATCGACTTATTTCTTGCTTCTGATGACTCGATGCCACCGGGTATTGAGAATGACGACTATGACTCAGAAGGGGATATTCGTTTTCTTAAAGAATTACTTAGCAATGATTCCCCTCCCTTTCCCAAAAATGAGTCATCTAACCTTGATCATGTTAATGATCCGTCATCTCCATGTCCTCCTCCGAAACCTCCTGATGATGACATTTTTGAGACTGAACCCGATACGGGTGTTTTAACTGCAAAGGTGGTGGGTGATATTTTTGAACACGATGTTCTTATGCCTAATCTTTTACCCACCCAACCCACCCTTTGTCCAGTGTTTGACCCTTTGCTCCCGTTTTCATCCTAAAACGAGGACAAACTGTTCAAACCTGGTATTCTCACTTCTATTCTCCTATCTCATCAGGATAAAATCATTTTTGATTTTTCTAAGAGCCCGATGATGATGTATGGAGGGGACATTCCTCACTTGGATTTTTTCCATTTCTATCCCCCTTGACCCGCTCAAGTATCGGGGAGAGTCAAGCTAGAGACTTGCACAAAAACAAGCGCTTCTCGAGAGGCAACCCGTGTTTCTATCTTTTGTTTTTCTATTTATAAATAAGTGTGATGTGAGGAGGCTCACCTCTTCCTTTCTCGTGTTTCGTATTTTATGGTTTATGTCTAGGATTGCCCGGATTTTGAAGACTCTCGTGCTCATGTTTTTGTCCATCGTCCACTCGATCTTCAATCCTTCGCATGCTTATATTGGGAATCTGATATCCTAAATCTTATCGACTAACGTTTATCTATTAGCATACTTAATAAACGACTTTAGATTTGTGTAGAGACCCCTTTATATCAAGATTATGCATTTGAATTAGTATGGGGGAATCTTACATTGAGGATAATGTGTAGTTCTAGTATGGGGGGATTCTATCGATTTGATTATACCTGCAACCGTTAGTCTTACGTAACCTACCAAAAATATGTGATTTATGTGAAAATAGCAAAAATTTTAATTTTTTTATGCATGATAAAGTGAAAAAAGTGATAAATATTGGAATAAAGTGATGAAATAAGTGTTGTGACATAAATAAAGGTGAGAACGAGAAATAAATTTTGATCTGACCATTTTTATACCTTAGCTTTTTCCTTAACCTTTCCATAGTTGACTTTAAATATGCAAAGCTAGTTTATATAGCTAAGTATTCGCGGGATCTTTTGATTAAAGATTTAAAATTACGAGAACAAAAAATGATAGAGCCAAATAGAATTAGAATGTGAACTAATAGTTGGATTTCTTTAAGGCTTATAAATATTAATTGTGGCTTTTTCTCCCATTAGCTTGTCTCACTTATATGCATAAATGTTTAATAAATAAGGTTGTCCGGTTCAACTTAATTTTTAGTAACTTTCCTTTGATTTGGAAGTCGATGATTCGAATTTGGCTTATTATATGCATCACATGGTTTATTTCTTTACTTATACCTTAAAGAGCCTTAGGGTATATGGTATGAGTAGAGTTAATCATTTTTATTACTTTTTGCCTTAAAGAGCCTTAGGGTATATGGCAAAAGTAATACTAATCATGAAATTATTTGTACCTTAAAGAGCCTTAGGGTATATGGAACTTATAAAATTAGTGATTGGAAAAATGTTGCTTAATTATTTTCACCTTAAAGTACCTAAAGGTATATGGTGTAAATAATATTACTTGATTATATCTTAAAGGGCCTTAGGGTATATGACATGAATTAAGCAAAAGCAACAAAAGCTAAATTCGTTCACTTCTCGGTTTAGTTCAAGATAAGGGTGGAAGCTAAATTTTATTTTTAACCGCCTCGCTTTATTTTTGGATTAAATAAGTATCGAAACAAGTCTTAAAGAGCCTTCGGGTATATGACTTAAGTAAATCTTGAGATACAAAATTAGAATTTGCGGGAGGAAAAGTAAGTACACAATTAGTATTTATAAGTAGTGTTAGCATTCTTAACTTGTATCGAGCAATAATTTCGTTTTTGAACTTAGTTTGCGGGCTAGTGAAAAATCAAGGATGGCGAATTTACCTTATTGTGCACTAGGAATAATGTGTTCTTATTCAAATGATCTCAAAAAGTTGTAATTTTACAATGAAAGTCAAATATGTGTTTTGTGATGATGAATACAAGGCTATTTATAGTAAAAGGTAAAAACCGGGGCGTTTTAAAAACTAACGATCCTTAAATCTCTTTTGATGAACACTAAGCTACTTTATCGAGGTTATTAGTCAAAGGGATTTAAATTCGTTGGTTTTCAAAACGTACATTCATAACATTGCGTGAGGACACGGCAATATCTTAGTATGGGGGAATTTGGTATGTGGTAAATTACACATACCTTTTATTCACTATAATATGCCAAAAAGACCGAAAACATACCAAAAATGTGTTGTATTTGTGTGTTTTGTGTTTATCATGTGTAGGGAACGGATAATGGACAAAAAGACAAAATCAAGCCCAAAAAGGACAAAATCAAGCACGAGATTGGAAAGAGCGTGAAGAAGCCAAGGCCGATGATGTGCATTTATCAAAGTGGATTCCAAAACCAAGCCCTAAAATCTAAAATCCTCAAAAACAACCATTAAAACCCTTACACCGTTAATCCAAAAATGTTTCACCATTAGTCCATAAACTTTGCATTGTTAGTCCTTTTGCTAACTAAGGACTAATGGTCGTTATGATTCACTTAACATTGTTATGGTGTTATTTTAACACTTAATTAAACCCGGGCCCAAATTTTAAAACCACCAAAACCCTCCAAGCTCAATTATACCGAACCCAAGGTCAACATTTAAACTAAGGTCAAAAACAGTAAAAGAAAAAGGGCTGCTGATGAACTGTTCATCATCCTTCTCATTTACATATGTAAAACAAACAAGGTAAAATCCCCACATGTCACTATCAAGCACACGCTCCTCTCATGCACACAAGGAAAGCATGACACTCTCAACAACCTGCCACGCTGGCAATCCACAAAGTTGCACATTAAATCAAGGGCCAAGATCACATTTCAATGATTAAATCAAGGATGGATGGCTGTGATCTATGCTTGGAGAGTACTCAAGGCTTTCTACTCACATAAGAAGCACAATCCACCTCATGGACGCTCCTCAAGTCTTCTATAAATAGGATTTAGATTTTTTTCAGTTTATTGTTCCAATTCGCATATAGATTTGGTGTTCCGTTTCTTACGTTCAATTTAATTTCTGCACTTTATATTACCTTGTCATTTAAATACGTTGTCTTGTAATCCTTCTTTATTAATCAATAAAAAATCAAAAATATTTTCTCTTATCCATATTGTTCATTTATTATTCAAGTTATACTCAATTTACTTAATTCTGTTTTATACATGTTCATTAAACTTGTTTAAGCCTGTTTGAGCTTTTATTTGGAACTTTTAAGCTATATTTGGTTTTGGAAGCAATTGGTGTTGGAATTGGTTATTGGTTGATTAAGCTTGCTTAAGCTTTGGATTTGGTTTTAAAAAAATTTTGAAGCTGTTTCAAAAGCTGGATTAGAGGGTTTAGGATTAGTTTTTAGGTCTTCATTAAATTCTACGGACCTCTTGTAAAAAAAAAAAAAAAAGTTTTTCCTAGTGTCAATTTTCTAAGTCCATTTTTAGCTTATACTTATTTCTGCTTATTGATGTGCTTATTATTTCTTATCTAAGTGCTTTGTTCAACGATTTTTGTCTATTGTAGTTTAGATCTTTTGATTTCATGTTTTTGCTTAAATTGTCTTAAAATCTTTCCAAAAGTTGCATTAGGTTAGATCTTGCTTTTTGTGCTTAAATGATTGTTTAGATCTGTTCAATAGTTGTTATTAGAGCTTTGCAATATCTGGTATTTCAAGTTTTAGTGTTAAAAATCGTTTGTACAAGCTTAATTTGCCAATCTGCCATTTAAAGGGTGTTTGGACTAAGAAAAGGCAGTACTAACTCTAAAGTTAGTACTGCTAGTGTTCTTGCCATTTGGATTGTTTAGATTAGTCTTAAAAATAGTTTAGGATAATACTTAAACAAGTTTTTCATAAAAACTCGAGTTTTCCTTCACAAATTTTCACCACTGTGAACACAAAACAGTTTTAGAGTCATTTCCTTTGTTTTTTTAGATTTAAGGTTTAAAAAGAGTTTAAACATGTTCATTTTAGCCTCCTATACAAGTTTGATATCTGGTCTTAAAGACTTATGCAATGGTTCTGAGTTTTTACCATTTTTACCCATTGTTAGTCAAAACTGTCTTCAATTTAGTCCAATGTCCTAGTTTTGAGTTAAGATTCAGATAGGTTCTAGGTTGTCTTTTAAGATCTGAATTTTGGTGCACAAGTAGATTAGATAGTAGACTTTAAGATTTGAGCTTATTTGAGGTTAATGTTCTTTAGTTAATCCCAATTAGAGCTTATAGTTGCCTGTTTAAGCATTTCTTTAGGGGTGCTAGTTCGACAATTTAGCTTATTCTTATACAAGCGTATTCTGAGTTAAATTTGCTTATTTTGGTCCTTAGATACGCTGAAATTAAATTGGTTTATCAATTGTTAGCTTTAGATTCTTGTTTAAGCTTATTTGAGCTTAAAGCCATTTTCAGGTAAGGCGTAAAGGCCTTTAAAAGTTCACCTCTGTGAACTTAAACGTCGGTGGTACCTTGGTGCTTTCTAAGAATATTTATGGGATAAAAAAATAATAATTGTTTTGTTAAAGTTGGAACTTGTGCTTATTTGAAAAGCTTGCAAAAAGAAATTTTGAAAAATAAAAAAAAAGCCAGGAAAGGGGTAGTGCAAGGGTGAGCAAGGCTCGAACCCACGACCTCCCCTCTCTACTAGCCTTTTATCATACACACCCAAACCAACTGCCCTTGGGACTTCTATGTGTGTATCTCTGCATCATTTATTTCTTAAGCCCACTTTGCAGTTTTGAGCTATAAGCTCTTATAAGCTGAGTAACAACTTATTGGTATAAGATGTGCATGATTTTATAATTTTCACATATTCTGTTCGTCTTGTAGTATTTTTTGTATTTTTCCTGAATTTTTATAAATTCGTTTGTTTTTTTAGGAATTATTTAGATTAAATTAGTTTTTAAACCATAAAAAAATATAATTCTTTTTTTGAAAAATTTCTTTTGTCATTTAGGACTTATAAAAATTAGATTTGCATTTTTAGGGCTTAAATTTAATATACTTGTTTATTTGTCGCGTTTTTAAGTACTCGTTTACGTTTTTACGTTGTTAATTGTCGTTACTTGCTGACTTGTTTTCATGCATTTATTTACTCGTCATTTACATTTAGTAGGATTTAGAAAACCAAAATCAAAATCTTCTTAACTATTCAAAACACGCGATCACGAACGTTATCGATTTTCAATTCATGATTTCGTTGGGGGATAAACGACCCGGGAGGTTTTAGGAATTGCTTTGGTCAAAAGCAATTTTCTTTAAATCTTTTGGAATACGTATACTACTATACTATAATTGATTTCGCCTCTTAATTACACATACTTGTTTGTGTGTGTGGTTTGGGACGGATCATATGCCTCCTTTTTAATTTTTGTCTATTCCGGCTATAAGACCCACTCAATTAAAATTTATGTGTTTGTTTTTTTAGCGTATTGTTGATGCATTGGTGTCTAGGGTACTGAGCAGAAAACCTAGTGAGGGTCTTATGGTTCTCCTATTGGGGAAGACTCGCCTGAGAACTCGGATTTTACATGTTTACTTGTATGTTTAATGTTATCTTTGGTATTATGTATCTTTATGTGCATAGTTGTTTATTTGTCTACTTGTTTACACGCCTAATCAATATGCAATATGGACTAATACTTATAGAGAAAGATAATGTTAAATATGTCTATTAATTTCACACGCCTAATGCATGCTCATTGTGACCAGCTATTTGTTTCGTGGAAAATTGTTTTTGTGAAAAATTAATAAGACTTTAAACTATGAAACTTGTTTTCTTGAATTAAAAACTGGACGCTATGGACTCATGGGAAGTACGGCTCATCCACTAGAACAAACTATAAGAGATAGTTTAAGGCGGGTTGTTTTTACGTAATTCCCTAAAGAAACAAGGTTTTTAATATGCTTCGCGCTGACCTTTTTCTCCGCTTCTTTGCGAGTTCGATTGGAGTTACCGTGGACCATGGAATGTCACTACAGTGTCATTATTAAGGTTTTTAAAATCAGTGATACAAAGTTGTTTTACATGCATGTAACGACCCAAACCCGCTCCGGAGAGTAGGCCGAAACGTCATAATCATGGTGTCATATCAAAGCATAATAAAGGCATAAAGTCATAAATGATAACATAGGACAAGGTGAAAGCCGAAATGTCAACACGCTCCCAATAGAGATCAACATGAAGCCGTATAAAGAAAGTCAAAGGACGAAACAGGGTCCAAATAGTATAGCACACAAAATGTCTGCGATAAAGAAAGGAAAGCTAAATGGGTCACTCCTAAGCACACACTCTCTCATGCCCAATCTCCCTCTAGAACTGCCGTAAAAGAAAGTAGAAAGAAATACGCGAGCAGAACGCTCAGTGAACGGATAAATAACAATGTAAGCATAAGTATGAAACCTGGATAATAAGTATAAAGCAGCGGAAAGAATACAGGAGTGTCAATGAGAAACCTGGAGAATGCGTCGTGAAGGAATAGGAAATAAACATGTAATACATGGTAACGTGAAGTCAAAGATGTCAGGATTAACATGGATAGTATACAAAACAAAAATAATAAAGTAATGCCCACGATCTCATATAACCATACATGTCATAATAATAATGTCGTGAATAACATGCATATAATAAGGTTCCTCAACATGTAATAGAGGGTTGACCTGTTATATTAAGATGGGTGGAGGGATCACTCCAAGTGTGATGGGATGTAGAGCACACACCTCAACCAATCAACCATGAACGTTAAACATGTAAACTAGATGCACCCATACGCCCCTGAATAATAATGGCCAAACATGAAATATAATCTGGTAACATGAAAGGGACGCCGCGTGAAATCACTCTCAACGCGAAAGAGTCGTGACACAGGTGCCTCATGTGTCACGGTCATGGTACCAATGCCATGACAGTGTATCATTAAAGTCATGGTCATGCGTATATATAGCTCGGGCAATAATTAAGTCATGAAATCAAACATGTAAAGGATCATGGCAAAAGACATAAAATCGGGGAAGCATAGCAGTTCTAGGGATGAATCATGAAAAGAAAGAATTCCTTACTGAAAGGACGGAATATCCGTACCTTATGTCCAGCAGTAACGGAAAGAGATGGATAAGAAGATGGAAGCTACTCCTGCTTAATGCGATCTACATGTTAAAGGACATATATAAGTTACTTGTTCATGATTAAGGTTACTTTCCATTTTTAGTAACTTTCTATTTTTAGTAACTTTCTATTTTTAGTAACTTTCTATAATTAAGGCATGAGTTCTTGATTAGAAACTGTTACCAATATTAGCATATTCCATGATTAATATGTTTCATGATTAGTATTCTTGTTATATTGGGTACTTTCCAAAAATAGCAGCTTCTAATGATAGTAAGTTTCCAACATAGACTTTTCTTAATTAACTTTCCATAAATGATAACTTCCCTGTTTACTGAATTTTCATAATTAATACTCCCAACAATAGACTTCTAAAAATAGCAGGGTTTCTATAATAGTAAGTTTCCAAAATAACATGTTTCTATAATAGCAGGTTTCTATAAATAGGTTTCCATAAATAGCAATATTTCTATAATTAAGTAGGTTCTAATTCTGTATTACAATTCCAAATCCTTGTCTTACATAATTTACGTAATTAGCCCTTTTAGTTATTAATTTATTAAACATAATCTTGTAATTATCATTTTTTTTAGTTTTTGCAACACAAGCCTTATAATATCAAAATGGTATTTTCTACTTAATACGTAATACTGATCATACCTTGTACTTTCATAAGTTACACTTTTAGTCCCTCAGTTTTTAAATACAACTTCGTTTTATATTATATGTATATAAATTAGATCATGGTAACCCAGTAACAATTACAAATGAAATTTATACCCTTCTACTTATTTTTCAACAGAATCTATACATATATTAACATGCATAATCTCCCCCGAATTTCAAAAATTATAAAACACCCCCTTATACTTTTAAACTCAAGATTCGGTAACAAATAAAGTGCACAAAACCCTAATTACAATGTTCCCAATAATTACATAATTTTTATACATTCATTTAGCATGTATTGGACCTGGGAAAATATAAAAACCCTTAACCCTAATTCGTTTTTCAATTATTTCTCCTTTTCTCTTTATTTCACAATTCGGCAAAACCATTAAATCCCAAATAATTATTTCGAGCTTTCCTCTAAAAATTAGTTATGCATTATCTGACTATACATGAGATAATACAAAGCTGAGCAAAATATAAAATCGTTGGTAATAATTATTTAAATGCCGATTTCATTTCTTGCTAAAAATTAGGGTTTAGAACATGATTAACCTAAATCGACCCCTAGATCATGCATAATAATTTTTTCTCATTAACATACTGAATTAACATGATGAAACTTGAGTTATAAAAATACCTTTGACAATTGTTGATGATTTTATGAAATTTAAATGAAGGATTTTCGAGTCAATTGAGTACCATAAATCTAACCACACATGTAAACCCAATGAACCAGAAATTTTCCTAGCTTTCCTTGAACTCCAAGAACCATAGAAAAAACGTTCCTTGGTGGAGAAAATTTTGGATGCCTCCTCTTTTGATTTTTCTTTGTGCCGATTTAGTGTTTTTAGGGTTTTGCAAAATGAAATTGATAAGATAAATATAGGAGACCTATATTCTAATAAGTGGCCGAAATTTTTGATGTTTTAAAAAATAGAAATCAGATTTTATGGATTATCAAATTTATTTTGCTATTATCTTTACTTATTTACTTTAATTATTATTATAAGACATGATAAAATTAAGTTAAAAATTGCATACATAATATATATACATACGTATTTATTTTTCTTGTATAACAAGAATGTAGGTTATTCTTACATAAATTTCATAATTGTTTACTTGTTGTATTTCATACTTTATAGCATTAAAATGAATTTATTTAAGCTTTATACATTTTTCTTTCATTAGGGGCCATTTGGGGGGGGGGGGGGGGGGGGGGGGGGGGGGGGGGGGGGGGGGGGGGGGGGGGGGGGGGGGGGGGGGGGGGGGGGTGGGGGGGGGGGGGGGGGGGAGGTCATTTTTACTCTATGGAGATTTTTAGGTTTTACAACGCTCCCCCGAAAAGAAACAATTCGTCCCCTCGAATTAGAAACATGAATACGACTGAAAAGAACATACCAGATCAGGGAAGAAATGAGGATAAGAAGATCCGTATAGTACTCCTCGGTCTCCCAAGTGGCTTCTCGCTCGGATGATTCCTAGAAAGAATTTTTGACAAAAGGAACTCGTCTGTTCCTCAGGACTCTGTCCTGACCGTCTAGAATAGACTCAGGCTCTTGTATAAGATAAATCCTCACGATCTGATCGAATGGATAAGAGACAACGGAATAAGGATGATTACGTGAACCTCTGAGTAATGATACATGAAACACATTTGTGAACATAGATAGCTGAGGAGGTAAACGCCATATGAATGGAAACCTCCACCAACGCGATCAAGAATTCTCAAACGGTCCGATGAAACGAGACTAAGCTTGCCCTTGATACCCCCAAAAAAAAACCCCCCCCCCCCGCCTGACCTCCACGTGTAGGTGATACCTTCATAAAACGCTCACCCGCTGGAACTCTAATGCTTGCATGCCTATCTGTGTAACTCTTCTGACGAGTCTGAGCTTCCTTAAGCTTTTCCCTGGCGATGGCGACCTTTTCATTATCACCTCAATCAACTCCGGACCCCTCAAGAATACTTCCCCAACCTGATCCCAGACAAAGAGGAGCATCGACATTTCCTACATACAACATTTCAAATGAGCACATTTAATGGCTCGCAACAACTGTTATTGTAGGAAACGCCCACTAGACATAATAATAGTCATCCCAATTTCCTGCCCATTCTAAAGCACATGAACGTAACATATCCTCTAATGTTTGAATCGTACGCTCCGACTGTCCGTCGGTCTCAGGATGAAAAGCTGTACTAAACTTAAGCCTGTTCCCAAGCTTTCTTACAACCCTTCCAAAACGAGAACGTTGAAACGTGGATCTCTATCTGACACGATCGCTGATGGAGTACCGTGTAATCGAATAATTTCTTGTTGGAACATTTCTGCTATTTTACTAACGGGGTAATCCTTACGGATAGGAAGAAAATGTGCGAATTTAGTCAAACGATCTACAACAACCCAGATACATCGTGCCTTCCTCTGAGTCCGTGGTAACCCTGATAACAAAATCCTGGATAGTTTTAGTCCCCACTTCCCAAACAGAACGCTAACGGTGCAAAGTCCACTGCCTTGGTGTTTCAATCTTAACCTGCTGACAGGTTTAAAACACTTTGACACAAACTAGCCACATCGCGCTTCAGACCACTCCACCAAAGTGTTGCTGAATCCGTGATACATCTCGTCAGAACCTGGATAATCTGAAAATGATAAAAAAACATAAAAAAAAAAAAAAAAAAATAAAAAAAAAAAAAAAAAATAAAAAAAAATAAAAAAAATAAAAAAAAAAAAAAAAAAAAAAAAAAAAAAACAAAAAAAAAAAAAAAAAAAAAAAAAAAAAAAAATAAAAAACAAAAAAAAAAAAAAAAAAAATATAAAAAACAAAAAAAAAAAAAACAAAAAAAAAAAAAAAAAAAAAAAAAAAAAAAAAAAAAAAAAAGAAAATAAAAAAAAAAAAAAAAAAAAAAAAAAAAAAAAAAAAAAAAAAAAAAAAAAAAAACAAAAAAAAAAAAAAAAAAAAAAAAAAAAAAAAAAAAAAAAAAAAAAAAAAAGAACTATGAGCGCATTTCCCGTTTAGGTCATCAAGGCTCTCGAAGTGGAGATCCCTCTGGTACGCATAATTTAGTACCCTGCCATAAAATGCCATCGTCATCAACGCGAAATTCGGTCTGCTGATCAATATTCTAAATAATTGCCGCAGATTTCTCCGTCATCCTTCTACTGTATGATCCCTTGTGAAATTAGGTTTAGAGTCAACCCTCAGACTAGCCCAGAAACCATTATGTCCACGAACACATAACTCGATATCCAAACGCTCAAGGTCACGAATAATCCCTTCTTCCACTTTGATACCGGCTATCATACCCGACTTCCTACTCAAACATCATCCACCACATTTGCTACCCGGATGGTACAGAATGTTGGTGTCATAATCCTTCAATAACTCCAACCACGCCTTTAACTCATTTTAATTCTCAGCTGCGTGAAGATGTTATGTAAGGCTCTATGATCGGTAAAATATCACACCGACGCCCATAAAATAATGTTCCATATTTTAAGCAGCGAAGACAACGGCTGCTAACTCTAGATCATGAGTAGGGGGGGGGGGGGGGGGGGGGGGGGGGGGGGGGAGGGGGGGGAGGGGGGGTGGGGGGGGGGGGGGGGGGGGGGGGGGGGGGGGGGGGGGGGATAGTTTCACCTCATAGGGCCGTTAGTTGTTCGGAGGCATAGGCAATCACTTTTCCAGCGCATGAGTACACACCCAAGACCCTTCTTAGAATCAATCACTGTAAATCGGAAATCTACATGGACAAGAGGGGAGAGTAAGAATAGGCGAGGAAAACTACACAAACGTTCTTAAAGCTCTTCAAAGCTCTTTTCTCGCTCTTCGTTCCATACAAACTTCTCACCCTTTCGCATAAGCTTAGTTAAGGGTAAGGCTAATCGTGAGAAACCCTCTACGAATCTGCGGTAATAACCTGCTAATCCAAGAAAACTCCGTACTTCGGTCATAACGTCGGTCTTGGGCCACTTGGTATAGCCTCAACCTTCGCCGGATCCATAGTAATTCCTTCTGCTGAAACAATGTGACCCAGAAATGCCACCTTACTCAACCAAAATTCGCACTTTGAAAACTTGGCATATAATTTCTCCTGTCGTAAAATCTGTAAAACAGTGCGGAGATGCTCCTCGTGTTCTTCTTTGACTTAGAGAAGACCAGAATAATCATCAATGAACACGATGACGAACTAGTCCAAAATCATGAAAAAACTCGGTTCATCCATGTCCATAAATATAGCTGAGCTTTCGTGAGACCAAAAGGCATACAAGAATTCATAATGACCTAACGTGTGCGAAAAGCAGTCTGGAAATGCCTTGCTCTTTCACTCGCAAACTGATGGTAACCAGTCGTAAATCATCTTGGAAAATATGTTTAGCGCCCTGAAGCTGAATCAAATAAATCATCGATACATGGAAAGGGGATAACGATTACGAAATGGTGATCTTGTCAATTCACGGTAGTCATACATAATCGCACCTACCGTCGTCCTTCTTCTTGACAAACAGAACCGGTGCACCCCATGGCGATACACTCGGGCGAATAAAACCTCGCTCTAACAATTCCTGTAATTGGTCTTTCAACTCTTTTAACTCAATCGGTGCCATGCGATAAGGAGCTTTGGAGATTGGCTCAGCTCCGTGGGAAATAAGCTCAATGTTAAACTCAACATCGCGAAAAGAGGTATTCCTGAAGTTCTTCCGGAAATACGTCCTGAAATTCGAAAACAATCGGCTGATCATGAATAGAAGAAACGTCAGAAGTCGTGTCATGAATGGTAGCCAAAAAACCTTCACAGCCATGCGATAATAAGGTACGTGCTTTTAAAGCGGAAATGATCTTCATAGGTTTTCCCGGTAATGAACCATGATAAATAAATTCAGGAGCATGATATCGCGAATATAACAAGAGGGAATTGACAGTCATCGTAGCACGGTGTGCTGCCTAACAGTCAACCACAGAATTATGTCAAATTTCACGACATATCCAAGGAAATGAGCATTAACTGAACGAATCTTGTCATCAACTATAGAGGAAGATCACTATATACCATGGGTAAGACGTGCAAGTCCTTTCATGGGCATGGATAACATAATACATATCAGTAATAAGGTGTCAAGTAAAACATGAGGCAAACTTGTAGATATCACAGAATTGTTCGCACCCGTATCAAATACAACAAACACTGCACGCCGAAATATAAATAATGCCCATGATGGTACCTAAGTATTGCGGCCTGGATCCTGAGTAAGTGCAAAGACACGGCCTGAATGCTCTGGCTTCTGTTCAAGCATGACCAGATGAACTAGCACCAATGTTTCTTCCTTGCAGTCCCGCAAAGACGACCAGCCTGGCCACATTTGAAGCAAGCTAGCAGCAGCACGACATACTCTCCTGGGGGGGGGGGGGGGGGGGGGGGGGGGGGGGGGGGGGGGGTTTGTCTACTCCACATGTGATGCAAACAGGGTGAAGTATACCCTCAAGGGTACCCTGACTGCTGGAACCGGATTTCAATGATAATCGAGCGACATGAACTGTGAGACATATAGATAATAAAACTTGTTTATTTCAAATATTTACCCGAGTTGGTAGAGTTCGGTGATTGCTACCTCTGTTCCTTTGGTCGCACCACACCAAATTCCCTGTTACCAAGGAACGTGATGTTAGATTCATATCAAATAACAGATACAGACGAATAACGATAAGATTGACCCTATTGCTTGTCACGAGAGTGGTTGCTGTTATTGTTATTGTGGTAGTTACTACCACCGCTCTGTCTGTCAGATCCCTGCATGTCGGATCTCTGTCGGTCACCACTCTGACCGTGACTCTGTGACTACCCTGCTGACTGTACGGGTGATAACGTCTCTACCTCTGTGCCTGGGGGAGGGGGAAAAAAGGGGGGGAAAAGGGGGGGGGGGAGGGGGGGGGGGGGGGGGGGGGGGAAAGAGGGGAGTGGGGGGGGGGGAAAAAGGGGAAAAAAAAGGGGGGGGGGGGGAAAGAAGGGGGAGAAGAATAATTGGGTGGCACATGATATAAGGATAAGGATGATAAAAAAGAACACGGTCTCACAGATTCGATTACTGAAAGTTTACCTCTTGTCTGAACGTTCGGACCTATCATAGTCATCCCTGTCATGAAGGATCTCTAAGTTGCGTGCAGCATCCGCAACCTGAGCAACATCCGTAAACTGTATACACATGACATGGTCAAGGATTGACTTATGAAGACCCCAACGAAAGTTCTTCGCCTGCTCTTCTGCAGTGCCAGCAGCCTGTCCAAGAAAACCAGCTAGGCGGAGGAAACGCTGCATGTACTCCAGTAACTATTTTCAACTCGCACCTTGGCGTATGGAAGGTACTCCCTCTTCAAGCGCTCTTGTTCAGCTCGAGGGAAAAACTGAAGAAAGAACAGCTCTTTGAAAGCTGCCCAAGTCAAAGTAAGGACCCACGCATCTCCTCCTTTGGCCTACTTATAGGCCTTCTACCAAACCAACGCGTCACCCTCGAACTTATACACAGCCAATCTGGTCTTAAAAGCATCATTACAATCCATCACGTCGAAGATCTTCTCCATATGGGAGATCCAATTCTCAGCATCACAGGGGTTTTAAACTGCCTTTTCGAACGACGGGGTTCTGCTTTATTGAAGCGCTCAAGCCAAGTATGAATAGTGACTGGTGGAGGATTACTACCCGAAGCACCAGAGCGGTACTCTTCGCGAACCTGCTCGCGAATCTGTGGGAGCATGGCATCCACGGCTGCCTGAACGGCTGCAGCGAGTTCATCATCGGTACGAGTGTTCACCATCTGACATTTGCAAAAAGGGTTTAATGATTAAACGGTTAAAAGGTTAAAACGCGACAGAAGATAAACGTCGATTCTGGGAACCTAATGTCTACCCAATCCTCAAAGGTCCAAGTTTAGAGCCTACAGGTCGGAATGCCTGAGCCTTCTGATCCCATAATTTGTAACACCCAAATCCGCTCCGAGAAGTAGGGCCCGAAAACGTCAAATCATGGTGTCATATCAAAGCCATAATAAAGGCCAAAAGTCATAAATGATAACATAAGGACAATGTGGAGAAGCCGGATCAACATCGCTCCAATTATGAGATCAACATGAATAAACGAAAAGATGCTCTAAAAGACAGAAACATGTGTCCAAGATAGTATAGCACATCAAAATGTCGGCGATGGAAAAGAAAGAAGCTACATGGTCACTCCTAGCACACACACTCTCAATGCCCAATCTCCCTCTAGATACCTGCCGTATAAGAAAGAGAAAGAAAATACGGCTGAGCATAACGCTCAGTGAACGGATATAACTAACAATGTAAGCAATAAGTATGAATCCTGGATAAGAAGTATAAAGCACGAAAGATCATGATTGTCATGAGGAAACCTGGAGACAATACGTCATAAGGAATAGGAAAATAACATGTAAAACATTGGTTAACTGAAGTCAAAGATTCATGAGATATCAGGGGATAGTATAAACATAAATATAAGGAGATGCACACGATCTCATATAACCATACATGTCATAATATTAATGTCGTGAATACAGGCATATAATAGAGGGGGTTGCCTCAACATGTAATAGAGGGGTGACCTCTTATAATAATTATGGTGAGGGTCAGCTCCAATGTGAGGGATTAGAGCCACACCAACCATTCACCATGAACGTGTAAACAGGTAAACTAATGCACCCCTACGCCCCTGATAATAATGGCACAAACATGAAATATAATCTGTAAACATGAAAAGAAGCCGCGTGAAATCACCTCACGCGTAAGAGTCGACACAGTGCCTCATGTGTCACGGTCATGGTACCTCCATGACTAGGTGGTAAGTAATGTAAATCATGGTCATGCGTATATATAGCTCGGGCAATAGAATATGTCATGAAATCAAACATGTAAAGGATCATGGCAAAAGACATAAAAATGGGGAAGCATAGCAGTTCTGGGGATGAATCATGAAAAAAGAAAGAATTCCTACTGAAAGACGGAATATCCGTACCTTAAGTCCAGCAGTAACGGAAAAGAGATGGATATAGAAGAAGGAAGCTACTCCTCTTAATGCGATCTACCTGTTAAAGGACATATAAAGTTACTTGTTCATGATTAAGTCACTTTCCAATTTTTAGTACTTTCTATTTTTAGTAACTTTCTATAATTAGCATGATTCCTTGATTAGTACGTTCCATGATTAACATATTCCATGATTAATATGTTTCATGATTAGTATTCTTGTTATATTGGGTACTTTCCAAAAATAGCAGCTTCTAATGATAGTAAGTTTCCAACATAGACTTTCCTTAATTAACTTTCCATAAATGATAACTTTCCTGATTTAATAAGTTCCATAATTAAACTTCCCAACAATAGACTTTCTAAAAATAGCAGGTTTCTATAAATAGTAAGTTTCCATAAATAACATGTTTCTATAATTAGCAGGTTTCTATAAATAGTAAGTTTCCATAAATAGCATGTTTCTATAATTAGCAGGTTTCTATTTCTGTATTTACAATCCAAATCCTTGATCTTACATAATTTACGTAATTAGCCCTTTTAGTTATTAATTTAATTAAACATAATCTTTAATTATCCATTTTTGCAACACAAGCCCTTATAATATCAAATATGGTATTTTCATACTTAATACTTTAATTACTGATCATACCTTGTACTTTTCATAATTTACACTTTTAGTCCCTCAGTTTTAAATACAATTCGAATTATATATATATTATATATAATTAATCATGTTTAACCCATAACAATTATCAAATGACAATTTATACCCTTCTACTTATTTTTCACAGAATCTATACATCTATTAACATGCCATAATCAGCCCCAAAGTTTCAGAAATTACAAAACACCCCCTTATACTTTTAAAACTCAAATCGGGTAACAAATAAGTGCACAAAACCCTAATTAAAATTTCCCCCAATAATTACATAATTTTTATACATTCATTAGCATGTATTGGACCTGGGAAAAATATAAAAACCCTAACCCTAATTCGTTTTTCAATTATTTCTTCCTTTTTCTCTTTATTTCACAATTCGGCAAAACCATTAAATCCCAAATAATTATTTTGAGTTCCTCTAAAAATTATTTAGCATTTTATCTGACTTATACATGATATATACAAGCTGAGAAAAATATAAAATCGTTGGTAATAATTATTTAAATGCCGATTTCATTTCTTGCTAAAAATTAGGGTTTAGAACATGATAACCTACATTGACCCCTAGATCAGGCATAATAATTTTCTCATGACACTACTGAATAACAGGAATCGAAACTGGAGTTATAAAAATACCTTTGACAATTGTTATGATTTTATGATATTTATGAAGGATTTTCGAGTCAATTGAGTACCATAAATCAAACCACACCTTAACCCAATAACCACAATTTTTCCAAGCTTCCTTGATCTCCAAGAAACCCTATATAAAGTGTTCTGGGGTGTGTGTGGGTGTGGTGCTTGCTGGAGAAAATTTTGGATCCTCCTCTTTGGATTTTTTCTTTTGTGCCAGATTTAGTGTTTTTAGGGTTTTTGCAAAATGAAAATGAGAATATAATATAGAGATCCTATATTCTAATAAGTGGGCCGAAATTTTTGATGTTTTAAAAAATAGAAATCAGATTTTATGGATACAAAGTTATTTTGCTATTATCTTTACTGATTTTCCTTTAATTATGAATTATAATACATAATAATTAATGTAATAAATTGGCATACATAATTATGATATACATAAGTATTTATTTTTCTTGTATAACAGAAATGTATTTTAATTCTTACATAAATTTCATAATTGTTACTTGGTGTATTTTTCATAATCTAATAGCATTAAAAAATATTTAAGCTTTATAAAAATTTTTCTTCATTAGGGGCATTTTGGTCATTTTACTCTTATGGAGATTTTTAGGTTTTACAATGCCTCTTTGTACATGTTCTTTAACACATTTATGTGCATACCCCTTTGAAAATTTTAAGTCTATGCCAGCCAACCAAAAACACGTGCAATTGGTTTGACCGCTTTGGTCAGACCTTAAGGCCCAACCAACCCATGGCAATGTTGTGCTCTGTCAACCTCTGACAATTTGTGCAAGAATTTTTCTTGGTCGACTTAATTCGAGTAGGCTTGGTTAGACCTTGGACCCGAGGCATAAGATGATACTAAACTTGCTCTTAACATTACTACTTGATTACTAATGTTTTGACAAGTATCATAAACTTAAGAGTTGCATTAAATGCAATTAACGCTTGTCGCTTATCTCTTGCCCTATTTTTTTACGCCCTGGTCAGGAACCTTGATAATAATGGATGGTCAAGTTGATCTTAGTCTTAATTAGTAAATTAATTTGGTATTAATTCTATAAGAATGTAATTATCAAAATACTAAATTGAACTTTCTATGTTCTGTTTAATTGTGTTTTTGAAACATAATTCGTAAACCAAAGTTTGTTTTTCTTCAAAAGACAAACATAGTCTCTTTTCCTAGTAAGAAAAAGTGAGACTTACTTCTATCTATACTCATTGGTTGACAAGAATAAAGAATGATTATAATTGAAAATTTTAAATTACAATTAAACTCATTTACTGTCTTTTATTACCCTTCTTTTCGGCTTTGAAATAATTGAAAGATAAAATATTTTGTGTAACTACATAACATTTTGTCTATAGCTACCAAATATATATGACATCTTGCACTTGTCACGATGTATGAGTTTAAACCACAACGAGTAAAGAAATTACTAGCATATCTGCTAAGTATTTTTCTTAGACTCATATTATTCCTTAAGGTGCTAAATACCCTTGTGGCTATGTAGACAATAAAGGAGGAATTGCATGCTTATATTCAAGTTAAAAGAGAGCATGAATTTCTAGTCCCTCATCTACACTAGAATTTCATATTCTCTACTCCACCCTTAGTACATTGCTACTTGTAGGCATTCTAGAGAGTAGGAAAGTAAATAAATTGGCTATTAGATTCTTCTACTGGTGATGTAACACTTACAATTTGACAAATCCAGGAGCTAGTATTTTATGACAGAAATGACATTCCTTTATGTGTCAAATTCAGTGGGAGCTACAAGATTTATTTCCTTGTTAGCTGCCCATATTATTTCTAGCTTGCATTGAAATAATTCATTACTTTTCGAATATGAACAACCACATGTTTCAGTATGATTGCATTATATTCTATATGATAACAAGTTTCATATCTGAGGTTGCTTTCCGAAATGTTATCTATAGAATAATAATCCACAATTCCTTATTAAACATTATAGTTTGAAATCTGCTTATAATATCTATGACACTATCATATTGTTTATACAATTGAGCGCTTGTCGTATTCTTTGTTTACCTTAGATAATGTTGTCCCATACACAAGTGGGAGAAATCTTAAATGTGTGCAAGGAACAACATATAACAATATGATTATTGGTTTCTCTTAACCACAAGGTAAGGAAGCTAATCAATCTAGTAGGACTTAAACACGAAAGATGTTTATTGGCCTATTACATTAAAAGTCAAAGATATAATATAGAACTACTTCATCTAATTGACTACATGATTTAGTCAATATAATCATGGTTCATGATAATAATCATGATTTTGAAGTATGAAATTAACTTGAAATTACATGAAACTCAAGTTGCGTCCAATAGATTACTTTATTTAGTATAATTATGTTTACTTCTAAGACATAATTATAAAGTTCTTGAATTTATCAATGACTTATAACATAAAGTAAGTAGTTGAATTTGTTATGTTCTTCTTGTTAACACATTAACATGATGTCCTTGAATTATTCGGAGACTTGTAACGTATAACTTGACATGTTCTGTTTTCTTGAAACACATGAACATAGAGTTAACATGAGGTCCTTGAATTATTCAAAGACTTATAATGTATACTTGACATGTTCTATTTTCTTGTAAACACACGAACATGGAATTCTTGAATTGTTCTGTCTTCTTGTGAACACAAAACCGTTGGTCACAAATGGCTCTTCAAAAAGAAGACCGACATGGATGGAGCAGTACACACCTATAAAGCTCGTCTGGTAGCGAAGGGCTTCTCTCAAAACCCAAGGATTGATTATGAAGAAACTTTTTTCCTGTTGCAGACATTAGAGCTATTAGGATTCTTATAGCCATAGCTGCGTTTTATGACTATGAGATTTGGCAAATGGATGTCAAAACTGCCTTCCTCAATGGATATCTAAATAAAGAGGTATACATAAAGCAACCAGAGGGTTTTGTTAATCAAAAATTTCCAAACCAAGTATGCAAGCTCAAGCGTTCCATTTATGGACTTAAGCAAGCATCTAGGCAATGGAATAAACGATTTGATGATGAAATTAAGAAATTTGGATTTAGTCAAAATCGTGATGAGCCATGTGTATATGTAAAAGATAGTGGGAGTTATGTCACTTTCCTAATCTTGTATGTCGATGACATATTTGATCGTGGGAAACAATATTTCAATGTTACAAGATGTAAAAGTCCCTAATCTTGAAGATGTTTTGCTATGAAATACTTAGGAGAAGCGAAATATATACTGGGAATCAAGATCTACCGAGATAGATCAAAGCAGTCGATCAATTAAATTATGTAGAAAATCTTACATTCAAGAAAACTCTTTGAAAATATATTATAGGGAAAATTCCAAACGTAGAACGATCTCAATGCAAGAAAAGTTGAAATTTAGTAAATCTCAAGGTGCTTCAACACCTGCTGAAATTCGGCACATGCAAAATATCCCATACGCTAGAGGTGTACAAAACCGGTTTTTTTAAACCAAACCGGTTTTTATAAACTGTTTTTTGCCAAAAACCGTTCGTTTCTAAACCTTTTCATGCCAAAATCTTCGAACCATGGGTTAATGCCTGACTGGTGACAAGAGTTTTTAATCTTACTCAAGCAATTGACTATGATTAAATCTTTCTTTTCTACACGCATTAATTATATAAAGATAACTAATTGTCATACATGTTTTCTTGAATCTGAAATATGGCAAATTAAGGATCATAACTCTTTCCTTAATGATTACCTTGCGAGGACGATGTGTAATCAAAAGGGTTATGAGCCGATATTTGTAATATGACAATTAAGTTTTATAACTTTTCCCTTTATGATTACCTTTTGCGAGGACGGTGTGTAATCAAAAGGTTATGAGTTTAAAATAATCTTTATAATGTATACAAGATAATAGAATCCAAGTGTGGATTGAATCATGCATCTAGGAGCTGAGATCTTATGTTTAATCACAATATGATTTCTGATTAAATTAAGATAACTCCTGAGTACACCTGACATCAAGTGGGAGCACTATGTTTTTCCTTAAAATTCATATGTCGTGTAACATATTGAAAGCATCATTCCATCAAAGCTAGATGTTAATCCTTGAGATTGGAATGAAACTTCACTTGGGATTTTAGGATAAAACAAACGACATTGGAATAAATGTTTATTAAGATAAACGTATGCGGAAATAAAGTCCAACACAATGCAATATATCATTGAAGCAAGTCTTAAATGGTATATTTCACTTGATATAATTTGTTACATGGATGGAGACCTTGTGTTTATAACTAAGGATTCATTATGTATATATATTATATTGTGTATGAGACTGGTTGTTACTTTTGCATGAGAGCAAGATGAGCTAACAACAACAGTATCTAATTGAGAGTATTTAGATAACAATATCTAATTGAGAGAATTTAGATGACTGTTAAATACAAATGTTTACGAATTATATAAGGCATAATGTTGTTTGTGTACAACTGATGCTAGAAAATAATCAATTCTAGTTGAAGAAGGATTTCATCATTTATGATAAATCTGCTAACTAGATATGCTCACTTAAGAGCATTGTTGCATTACACATTAAAGAATGAGAATACTTTACATTTTAAGAAACTGTAAAGATGACTGTCTGAGATAGGTATACTTCAAATACCCTATAAAAGGTACTATTACCTTGTCCATACTATGACTCTTGCAATAGTATGCACGTGAACAATAAGACACTCATCGTATTATTCAAATCTTTCACAATATGTGAATTTAAAACAAGTATTCGGAAAGTTTACTCAGATAACTATTTAGCTGTCTTGTAAAGAAAGAGTTGAGAATGTTGGAAACATTGGACTTCAACTTGCTAATTAGTTTCATGCATATCTGTTTTAGTATTTGGATAATTGGGATTGTAAGACAATTTTTTACTTTCTGATGAATGAAGATACGTGGTATTTGTCATTCATACATATAATAATTGTTATCCTATATTTGCATGTTTAATCCTTGAATGATTTTATCATTCTAAATATGTCCATTGTCGGTTAACAATATGGGAATATTGTTATGTAAGGCAAATGTGATTTGTGTTGGTATATGCTTTGAATTTATGGATCGTCCGCCAAACTCTTGTGTATTCACAAGGGATGCATATTGGATACCACAACCTTCGAATATTTACTTTTGGATTCTCGTCATGGGTAGATATCGAAAATGGTTTAAAAGTCATCCTTAGACTTGAGATGCAAGCAAGTTCTGCATGTGTGGATATCACTTTTTGAATATAAGTCAAACGATATCCTGAATAAGGTAGTCATAAAGGCTATTTTTGGAAGTGATGTGAAGCAGCATCTACAACACTTGTAGTCAATAAAGAATTTGTTCCTCCAATTGTTTAAATTGCAGAAAGATACCATGGCGCCTCTCCATAATTAATCAGATAAT